>KL268562.1:18171-31689 GCA_000699545.1 Podiceps cristatus
TTTTTCTATACTTTGCGATTTTTTTGCTAGTTGGTCGATAATCTATTTGTGAAGACGTATAACATGTTTAAAATGAGCTTGGCTTAACAGCAGTTATCTGATTGTCAACCTACTAAACTTTTTTTACTAGTTTTAGAAACAAGCTTTGAGAATCTCTCATGAAAGACTTCCAGGAAAATAAAGGAACCACAGAGTGACAAATAGTTGCTCTTACTGTAGTTTTTGATTCAAATTTAAAATACAATATATTGATAACTGTGGGCTTAATACTATAGATGTAAGATTGAGTATCATTTTACATGAGATTTAGGTTTGGTGTGGTTTTTTTTTTTTTTTTCCACCCTCTAGGTCTTGATAGAGAAAGACTGGATCTCTTTTGGGCACAAGTTCTCTGACAGGTAGTTCACTGTGTACACTTTACTGTATTGGAATAGTGAACAGAACCAAGTAGTCTTAAAAACCAAAGACAATTTGTGGATGTTAAACTACTGCAGTGTTGCTAGAAGCTTTGCAATGAGTAAGCTATTTGCAGTAGACAATGCATGTCGTGTATTGCTATTTAGTCAAATAGCTATTGGATAATTGATATATATTATAGACATAAATTTCTAGTGCTACTGGTTCTGCTCTCAGATGTCAATAACTGCAGCTAGATCTGTGCGTATGCATAGACAGTGTAAAACCGATCTAAAGCTGTGTCTAGCTATTTAGGCAATATAAAACAGTTAGCTGTTACAGCTTTAAAAAGGAGTTTGCATTTGTTTACTCTTGTGATGAAGTCACGCCCAGCTTTAGAAGTCCTGTATGTTAAGAGTTCTGTTTTTCCCTTGATCTGCCTGTCACCAGCTAAGACAATAGCCTTGCTGGTACTTACTTCTTATTAATTTGCTTTTAGCTGGTATGCACCAAATGTTGACTATAGAACTAATAGACACAAAGGAACTTCACTGTCTTATGTTGCTCTTCTGTACTAAATACAGATATGATTACTTACAAGTTAGAAAAACAGGTTAAATATAGACTTATTTCTATTCAAAAATTGCCCCAGTTGGCAAAGTTAGGTGCTTCATCTCCAAACCAAACCTAGTGTCAAATTCATATATTTAGTTGCACTTGTTTTTAAACAGACTTGTTTTTTCTTTATTTCTAACTTAAACTGTTTTCAGTCTGTATATGGAATCTTTTTCAGGTGTTGTCAGTTGGATGGTGACCCAAAAGAGATCTCGCCAGTGTTCACTCAGTTTCTAGAAACTGTGTGGAATCTGACTGAGCAGTTTCCACAAGCCTTTGAGTACAATGAAGCTTTCCTCCTTCAGATCCATGAACATGTCCATTCATGCCAGTTTGGTAACTTCCTTGGAAACTGCCAAAAAGAGCGAGAAGAACTAAAGTAAGCAGACATATTGTAAGGTGTCCTTTGTTTATTCTGGCAGACTAAGAACTCTTGTGAATCTTCTTGCATTTTAAACTCTGAATAGAAATATAGAAAGGACTGTGATAGTACTGAAAATTATGTTGAACTACATCAGGGAGAAGCAGTGCTTTTCATGCTTTTGCATACTGAAGACAGTATTTCTAATTCTGGGAGAAAATCCCATGCTCATTTATCATAGATAAAGTTAATGCTCCCCCCCCTCCAACCCCCCAAACCCCAAACAAAACCCACAAAGCAAACAGGTAAGCTCAAGTTTAGAAGCATCATCTCATTCCATCCTCTAATCTATTTTGGGTGACTTTAAAATTCTTGCCTGCTCAAGACTAATTACTGTCATTAGAAGTATTAATAGGATGTCTCCTAATGCTTTCAGTTGGATTCTGTAAAGTTTTCATCAGTTCATCTTTGTCTCAAACGATATTTTAAAAGCATTTATTGCAACTAGGCAAAACTTGCACTAGTACTTCTAAAACTGATAGTTCTAACCAACATTAGCATATGCCAGGAAGAAGCTGATTTGACTAAAACCTTTTAATTAAGTTTTGCAACTATTTCTGGTAACTCACTTTTAAAAGTTAAGATAGGTGTATTATGTTGAATTGAACAGCCGCTCGTTTTTGCTTGCAATCTGTATCTTGATCTCTTCTTGCCTTAAGATTGAAAGAGAAGACATACTCCTTGTGGCCATTCCTTCTGGATGAACAAAAGAAATATCGGAATCCTCTGTATAATCCGGATTTTTCTCCAGAATTAACTCTTTTGGAGCCTAATACAGTATCATTCAATTTTAAGTAAGTGTGAAATATATACAGTATCTCTTTAATTTTGTCTTATCCTGCATAGTTAAAACTGTCTGCTATATGCAGGTTTTGGAGGAATATGTACCATCAGTTTGATCGAAGTATGCATCCCAGGCAATCTGTGTTCAATCTTATCATGAACATGAGCGAACAAAATAAACAACTGGAGGAAGACATTAAAGAACTGGAAGCTGTAAGTATTACAAAATAAGTGTACTTACTTGTGACTTGTTCTTCAAACTCGCATTTATAGTTGTAATACCACTGCCAGGTTTCATACGAATGTCACTACTATATGGCTTAGCACTTGTTCTATGTAATGGTGACTTTGACTTCATGCTTCTGTGCTGAATGCCAGACTATGCAGCCAATGTTCTGCTCTTAAACACAATTTATTGTGCCTTACTGATGAACTGTATTATGTAGAAGTGCTCCTACTATGAAAGCATTACTGAAGAGGGCTTAATATCTGAGATTACAAGGTACCCATTGTAGCTACAGCTGTGTTGCTGAACTAAGGAGACTGAAAATGTTTTATTTCCATTATAGCTACTAAAATGGAAGCAGTAAGTATTGTCCTTCTCTTAACTTATTCTCTTAAAAATGGAGGGGCATGCTGTTGTAAGTCCCCATAATTATGGGGCATATACAATGTAACGTATGTTTGGAGACAGAGCTAAATCCAGAGATCAGTTTTCAATAAATCACTTCTACTAAGTTGCTATAGTAAAGAGCCAGGAAGGACTGAACAACGTCTCTCACTTTATTCTAGTATGACTTAATGAATGGTGTTTAAGTGATACTTCATTATGGTCAGTTGAGGTGCTGAAACTTCAGAATAATATCTTTTAAAAAGTGCAGATGTCTTCTAATTATCAGTTTTACTTTTATGTGGGTAGAATTGGTGACACTTAACTCCTGTATGTTATGTTGGGGGAAGGAGAGGAAAGAGTACAGCTTTTTTCTTTTTACTAGGAGGAAAGATTTTTATTAAACTGATCCTACCATAATATAATGAGTTCAGGTCTCTTAAACTGTTTAAAATCTTAATTGTATACTTAAGTTTTCATACAACTGAAGAAGCAGGATGAAAATTCAAGGTGAAGCAAGCTGAAGAATAAGCAGGACAAAAATTCAAACCAGAGTCTTTACTGCAACCTTGTTCTGATGTGTTACCTTTGCCTGAGCCCACATTTCTCACTTGAGTGATGAAGAGATGGAATGGTTTGAAATCTTGATGTAGACCTTCATATTGCTGTTTCTGTCTTCAAAAAAGTTGGTGTCAAGGGACATCAAAGTCTTCTGAGCTCAGTCTAGGTTTTAATAGAGCGCAAACACATGAACAAAACAATCAGTTCAGTTAACTAGGTCAAGCCCCCACTTACTGTGTGTAACTGTTTGAATTAAAAAAACTCCAACCCTTAATCTATCTCCTTCTCTTGCCTCAATGCTTGCACAATAGGTCCTTTCCTCCAGTCCTGCTTTCTAGTTGGCATCTCTTAGTGTATTCCTGCATTTGAACAAAAACTGTATTGGCAGTTTTCAGATCTAAAGGAAAGTCTTTCGGAAGATTTTTAGGAAGGCCATAAGAGCTTTGATATGAAATTGGGTTTTGCCTGTAAGAGACTTGGGGTCTACCACAAGCTCCCTGCTTGCTAACAGTATCAAGGCCTGTCTTCCTCTGCCTGTACTCCCAACAGTATTCCTATCTTGATAGCAACCGAACAAGGGGCAGGCCTGGAAGAACCACTCTTCCACAGATGTTGACAGGCAACTCTTCTGCCTTCTGTTCAGTGGCAAATTTTAAGCATACAATGCTTGTAGCATCTGCTGTAAGCTGTGGGGGAAAATACCTTATCCAATGGCCTAACACTTAATAATACTGTTCCATGTCTCGCCCAGGGTATGTAATAGAGGGTTCTTCAGATGCTGAGTTGGCCAGCAAAAGTGAATTCACTTCTTTTAAAAGCAGAATAGTGTTATCAGTAAATCAGTGATGCTCACTGTTAGTAACTGTTCTCTGTTTTTCAGAAAATAAAGCAGAGAAATGGGCAGTCAGATGCAGTCCCTGTGAAGGAACACCAGCAGTCTGCTCATCCTGCGCCCATCGCACTGAAGGCCCCTCCGTGCTTCAAGAAGGAGCAGCCCCTGATCCCTGTGAACGATGCCGTAAGAACTATAGAGGGCAGCAACACCGCAGACAATCGCTACAGTGAATTCGTGGAAGAGTTCTCTAAAGCTGAGCCTGCTGTTGTCAGCTTGGAGTACGGAGTGGCCAGGATGACCTGCTAATTAAAATCCAGTGCTGTGCTCCCCTTCAGGATGGATTGAATTAAGAGACAGATTATTTTGAGGATGGGTCTGTGCTGCATGACCAAAACATGATTTGTATATCAGCAAGTTTTGTTAACGTAGACTAGAACAGCATGCTAATTGTCAAGTGTTTGCTGTTCTTTTAAGCAAAAAAAAAAGTGTAGCTGTGTTTTAAAAGAAAAAGGGGCATTTGGTAAATAGTGACTAAAAGTCAAGGAATGGTATGTCTTTGGACTGAAGTCAGTTTGCACTAAATTGATGAAAATAGTACTATCACTTTATTCAGTATAGGAAAACACAGGTGGTCTTTCACAGATTGATTTCATTTGGGCAAGAAAACTTGAACTTTCTATTTTAGGAACTAAAGCTACATGTATATATCACGTATGATATGAATATGTATACCCTTGTTTACTGTCACCCAGTATGAACTTTCAGTGTATTAAGTGCCATGGAAAAGTATGCTATATTTCAAATCATAAATCGTTGGCCTTAAACCTGTCAGATCAATGATACTGTTGTCCTTTACTACTGCGGTCTACCTGACTCTGTTTACATTGTATTTGCTCAAATAGTTATTTCCTTAAAACAGGACTGAATATAAGGAATGAAGCATGCCTAAGCTGGCACAGCCTTTCAGCAAATAGCTATGTGAATGTTAACTTACCGCCGAAGACTGTTCTTTCTTCTAGTTCTTCTGTGGCTTAAAATATAACAGATTGGCCTGATTTTCCTCTCTGGCAGCTCAGTAGATTGAGCATCATTGAAGCGATGGGTTGTGCCTGACCTTAAATGTTTTGATTGGTCACAAGGTATTTAGAGTAAGACATGTCATGTAAGAAAACAAAACTTAGCCAATAACTGAATAGTCGGGTCCATTCAGATCGTCTGCTAGTGCTGTGCAGTTGTGCAAGCTCAAAGAATGGAAACAGAATTTTTGGGAGTATAGTCTACTGACATTGTTCCCAAGTACAAAAAGACATTCACATGCCCAAAGCTCATGAGAAACTGAGTGCCTCCTCAGTCTTTCACTAGAAGAAAATTTTAGTTTTTAGTGAAAACCTCGTCTCATCTTGTAAAAACTTGTCCAACCTGTGTATATTTTAAGTAATTTCAGTGCAGTCTGGATATTTTTTATGAAATTGGAAAGAGGACAAAAAACTTCTACCAGGATGCAGTAGAGATCATGAGACAAGAAAAAAAGGGGGAACTTCCAGTTTGTAAGCTTAATTATGTATCTAACCTTCTAGCAAGGGAGAAGGTTTTTGCTGAAGTTTGTCTCAAGATGGGTTTTCTGAGCAGATAACAGAATACAGAATAAAAATGCCAGTGCTCAGTTCTTAAATTATGACTTTGGATATTAAGATCTGTAGGTGTTAGATTAATGCTACTGACCTTTTATCTCTGCATTTAAATAATTTTTGGTTACAAGTGAAAGTGAGTTTGTTTGCATCCTAATCCCTGAAGTCTTTTGTTAAAATTACTGGTGTGCCACACACAGTTTAACATAATTGGCAGCGTTTCCCTCTGCGCCATATTGGATCCAGGACTCTATTAACAAGGCTAGAATAGGTCATGATCAAAGTTGCACTTGTGAAGCTGTCTGGGAGAAATTAACTGTACCTCCTGTATTTGAGTATTAATTCACCTGTTTCACTAATTTGGTTTTTTAAAGCCTATAAGTGTAAATAAAGGTTCATAAGTATTCTTATTCCCGAAGATATGAGCATAGTGTCATCTCTAAAGTACATTATACAGTCACTTAAACATGTTTAGAATTTCTCCACTACAGGTTTTGGTAGTTTCACGTTTGCCCAGTGGTGCCTTACA
Source organism: Podiceps cristatus (assembly GCA_000699545.1). Taxonomy (NCBI): domain Eukaryota; kingdom Metazoa; phylum Chordata; class Aves; order Podicipediformes; family Podicipedidae; genus Podiceps; species Podiceps cristatus. The sequence goes on from KL268562.1 coordinate 24,550, forward strand.
GGGTTGCAGCAAGAGAGGTTTTTGTGCCTTGTTATTTATTGTCTCCCCTTCTCCCTCACCTTCTGTATCAACTTGGTTGCGTGGTTTTTCCTTTGAAAAAACATCTTGTATGTTAAGCTCGTGTTGTATCACAGTAGTGACAAATCTATCACTGACAATATAGGTAAGTGGTATCGGTTTGTTTGTTTAATACTTAGCTGCTCTGGTGTGCCATGTACACTCTTCATATTTATTGTTTAGAGTTTATAGACTCAAAGATTATATTAAGCTTTTTTGCAATTATGGTTGTATGTTGTTTTTACTTTAACAACTGAGTACCCCTGTATACAAGGCTTTTGAAGAGAAGGGCTGTTCCCTTTCAGTACTGCTCAAGTGAGTTTATTTCAGTCTTCAGTCCCTTTTCATTGGCAGCGTCCACTTCTTGGCAAAAGGAATTGGGATGCCTTTTTACTTTAAATTGAGGTAGGCATGTTAGGTCAGCTTTAAAATGCCATAAAACTATCTGCTCAGGCACAGAACCTGCTTCTTCAAAAAAGTCAGTACTTCCTGATCTGAAGTAAATATCTTACTCCAGTTAATACGTGAATAGTTTTATAAGGCTGTTTTGTAGAGCAGCCTTATAAAGTCTGGGTATCTCTGCCAGCTCAGCCCCCAGGGTCACTAGTGAGAGAAGTTCCTGCAGAGAGGCAGCTGTCTCTCTTCTCATTTGCTGTTTAGGCTTAAGCCAAAACTACCTAAAGCACATGGGACCTGTGGTGAAGTAAATAGATGGTAAAGAAGTGAGCTCCAACAGAAAGCTTGGCAGGATGGCCAGGCCTCAGCACAGTGGGGCTGTTCTATGTCCTTCAAGAAGGCTTAAAAAAAAAAATCAAGTTGACTGAAAAACAGGCAGAAGTCTTCTGGGAGCAGAAAGAATTTTAATTCTTATTTCAGTGGATGAGCTTTTCTTCATCATGAACGTGCTGCTTCAAGAGCAGTTACAATACTGAAAGGTGCCTGGTACAGCTCAAAATGACACGCAGAGCTCTCTTTCGAGCTGCGGCATTAACATGCAGTTGGTGCGCTCACCACTCGCTTGGGAATATGATGCCCCAGGTAGAAAGTTGCTGTCGTTGATTCTGCTCCATTGGTTGCAAGACTTCAGCACCTGTCAGTTCTGTGCTTCATCTTGAGCAGGTCTTAGTAAAGTCTTCGGGTTTCTGTTTGTGCTGTGCTTGGTCTTTTTTCTAATCTGAATGCTATAGAACAGAATTAATTCTTTTTGATTAATTCTCACCTGATATTTAAAACTGATTTGTACTCCAGGCAACTTAAAATATTTATTTTACTAGTACACAAAGAGTTGGGCTTATTTTTGGGAGGTTTGCTATTGTCATAATGTATTCTTCAATACAAGTTTCAATATCCAACTGTTCTGTTTTGTAGGACAACTGCCAAATCAACAGACTAAAAAAATTAATTAAGCACCACTGAACTGAGCCTGTGCATTTTCCACACATGTCCAATTACTAGTGACCTAAATCTAGGGCAAAAGCCTGAAGTCTGAAGAGGCCATTTAGAGAACTGGAACAGCAGTCCTTCCATAAAACCACACATCCCTGTGTGGAACAAAGGCTGCTTTAGAGGGAAAGCTATTGCGAATCAAGCCGTGACAGTTTGATGTCCCTTCCTCAGGATAAGCACACCGGAGAACGCCTTGCTGGGAAAGGTGATGTCTTCCTCTCTAGCTGCTGTTTTCCTAAGGCCTCTTGATAAAGTAACACATCAGCAAATCTCTGAGAACGTGCTACTCCCCTTGTGGTAAACTGAGCACATAGCTGGATGCACATTTGGGCTGAAGTGGGGCTGGGGTGGCTTGGCTTAGCTACTGTCCTCTTAAGGAAGTGACATAATACAAAGAAATGTGATGTTAAAATAGCACAAGGCCCGTGCTACCAACATCTGTTCTTTAGAGTCCTGCCCTGCTCTTGAGCAAGCGTGGCTAGCATGAGGGCCTTCCGTAAGCATGACGATTCCTTCCTAGTTAGTTTAAAGGTAATCTAATTTCAGACTAGATTCCTCCTCCATAGGGGTAACTTGCAGATCTTTAGGTCAGAACCTAAAGGCTGCTCTTAAAACTCTTTAGTTGCCAGTAGTTCTAAACCTGTAGCTGATCATAGGCTAAGCGTACTGGTTGTGAAACCTGTATTAACCTTTAGGATTAGAGCTTTACATTAGACATGCTTTGACATGCTTTCACCATTTATGCCACGCTTTCCTCCATGTGTTGCTTACTGTGGTGCTTGCTATCTGTCGGACATAACAGGCTTCTTCACGCTTTGGATGTTTCAAAAACCTGGAAGCACTGTAACTCTTCTGCTGTTCCGAAGGCTTGATCAGCCTTAGTGAAGGGTAGGGTTTGATCCAGCTAGCTTGACCTGCCTACATGTTAAACAGCACTGAAAACCAGCACGGCATCATAGTTCAACAGTGCTACTTCTGTATGCACAATAAGCTTAAGGAAAAGGATGGAGTCAGGGACCCTTGTCACAGCATGTAGCGAGGAACAGGACCCTGCCGGGGTACGGCTCATAAAACGTGGAAGCAGTAGACCTGTTCTGATGTCCAGCAGCAGCTCAGGGACTTGAGGCGGAAGGTCAGAGGCATGCTGCTTCTGCGATCAGGTTCCAGGCCCCAGAGAATGCAGTGACCAGGTCTGTTAAACACTTTTAGCTGAGCAATTCTGCACTGGCATCAAGCAACAGAAAATACATGTATGGATCTTCAAGACCCGCCTGGATGCCTATCTCAGTGCTATGTCCTAGGGAGCCTGCTTTGGCAGGGGGGTTGGACCCGATGATTTCTTGAGGTCCCTTCCAACCCCTACAATTCTATGATTCTATGATCTGTGTTTCTTAATCTACTGGCTTTGAGTAATAAATGTCCTGGTGGTGACTTTGAAATTGGGGTGCAATATTTTGTTCATTCTTGTTTATAGTTTAACTCTTGAGGTCAGTTGTATACTCTTTATAACTAAGTGGGATTATAGTTTCTGACACATACTATAGAAGTGTTTCCCACCTTAGTGACCAGGTTAGCATGTACGTATCTCGTGCTTTGTATCTTCGCATATATTTCTGCTGAGCCCTTTTCTTGCAAGTAGGCAGCCTTGGTGAAGTCCCGTGCTGCCCCACAAAGGCATTTCTCGTTACCTAGCATTATAGATTGGTTTCCTCGCTCTGTCTTACTGTTGCTCTTCAATCTATACAGTTTATCTTTGCAGCTGTCTGTTGGCAATGTCCCTTGACAAACATCTTTCCATCAAAGAAAACGGGTTTGTTGGTTTTCAGTCTCAGGGATTTTTACCCCTGAGCTAGTGAACTTGAAAAAAAATGCTTATTCTCCCTTTCAGGGCTTCTGAGTGCCTGATGACTTCTGCAGTCAGTTTACTGACATATTTTAACTTCAGACCTGGCTGTTTAAAAAAAAAAAAATAAAAAAAATAAAACGTTGAATGGGGCAAAGGGAAAGAAAACTGTTTTAATTGTAATGTATCTGGAAAGACTGGCTGTTTCACTAGCATTTTCTGCTCTATGTAAATGCTCTCTGTAAAAGTCATTTATCTGTGTGCTGGGATCATGCTTGATGTATATTCCTGAAGAAACTTTAGCAAATGGAATTTTGTAGTAAGTATTTTATTTGTACATGTTTTGAAAATCCATAAAGCTGAAAATAAAATGATCCTAACATTGCCAATCTAACTGGGCATTAAATAGTCCCTTTGTAATAGCAGTGTATGAACATTAAGCATATTGAATACAATTTTCATTTTATGGACGAATTGAATCTGATACAGACTGCAAAATACAGAAGTGACTTGGCCTGTTTATTAGTTTCTCGAACAATTCTGTAACTTTTAGATATAGGAAGCTGGCTCAGCTTTGTTTTATTGACTCTAGACTGCTGGATTATTAATTACAAACACTATTCTGTGCTTAATTTAAGAGTTAAGTGTCAGGAGGAGAGAGCTCTGTTTACTTAGCATTACCATTACTCCATACTTAGAGCTGTTGAAAATACTAATCTGGATTACCAACAAATCCGGTTAGGAAATGAATAATTTTCTGAAAACACCAGCTTCTCTTCTTATTGACTTTTCTATTAAGAGCTGTTTGCTTTAGTTCTCAGTTCTGAGGCTTTTTAAGACTATACAGCTGTATTCTCCATTTAGTAAAGATAGCAATCCTTTTTTGTCATGGTAATAAATCTCTCCCTAACTATTACTTGCTACACAACACTCAAGTTTCTTCTGGCAGCATTTTGCTCATGTTTACTTCACCCTCATCCAGCTCCATCTTGATCTCCTGTGAGAATATGGTTTCTGTTCATAGTAAAGATGAAAACTAATGTGCTGGAGCATGGGACTACGCAATGTTGTGGTCTTTATTACAGAACGGGACTCTCCTGCTGTAGGTAGATGCAATTTAAAGGGCTCTCTTTAATCCCTTGGAAGTTTTTATTCAAGTGGCTTCCTTTCAGGTAGGCAGGCCGTATGCCGGAACTACACTGTCAGAAAATGTGGTTAGTACCATGAGGGGCAAATGTCAAAACTCCTACTAAGTCATAGCAGTATGTTTTAACCATGTGCCATAACAATCGGAACATCTGTCAGTTGGGGTCTGTATCCAGCGGCAGTAGCTGCTATGTGAAGCGCGTGAGCATGTTCATCCTCATGAGCTCCTAGTGCATGGATGCTACTGGGTGCAGTGAAAGAGCAGAGTTTCATATGTGCGTGTGTTAGTGGAGGGAAATGCAAAGTTTAACTTCAGCTCTCAGCGTAGCCTAGAGGCTGGTTGTTTTATTGTCTTAGTCCAGGGAGAGTTCGTTGCCTCGGTTGTCTATGACTACAACCTGCCTGAGTTTAGGTATTAACCGGAGTGTGCATATTTAAACTGAGAATAGACAGCTTGTGTGAGAATTAGCTGGCTGCTGCACAGAATAGTTAGAGAGAAGCAAGTGGAACATAAAAACGATGTAAAGGCAAAAATGGAAATGGCTATGTCGTTCTTGACCTATGTGATGGCCATGCTGGGCTGTGGGAGGAAGGGCTGATGCTGGCTGAGCTAGTTCCAGAATTTGATGCAAGATTGAGTGATGCTAAAAATGCTGCTGTCTGCTTTGTGCTTATTTTTCTATTCCCTGAAGCTGCCCTGGGTAAAACACTAGACGGCCGCATTCTTGCGAGAATATGGCTTGGCTGAGTACAGGGCGGTTCACTCCTGAGTATTCAGGAGCGTGGGTGTTGCTCAGACGCGTTCCTCGGGGTGATACTAGCTGCTCTGGCTGAGCCCCTCTGTGAAAGCACGAGGCTGCTGCAGCATAGTGCTCTGCTTGAGATTCATATGAGAAGGCCCTCATGAGGGAAATGCTCTCAGTGTTTGGACCCTTCTTTAATTTTCTAAGTAAACTTGTTTTCAGTAGTATGCTAGTGGAAGAAATTATTCTTAATAAACCAAATATTTACTTTTCCGCTTGGTTGCTGGGCTTTGCTTGTGCACTGTCTCTATAGGTTATCTGCTGACATACGAGTTTCCTCTCAGTCCACAATGTGTTTTAGAAGTTGAAGTGTAACTGATTACTTTTTTCTCTTGAATGTGATAAGGACAGCACACAAGCAGGAAAAGTGTTCCAATCGCTATTATATCATTTAGTTGAATGGCTTTTAAATGCTCATTGTGGGTGCAGGAAATGTCAAAGGAGACTACTGATGGCTGTTATGAAGCATACTGAAAAGGAATGATTAGTGGAAGAAAAAGGATGAATGCTTATGCATATGTTAATCTATATTTAAGGAGGGTTTTGTTTTGTACCTGCTTCACAAGTGATGTAAATCCCAGTGTGACAGCAGCTAGAACAATAGATGTGTGTGGTTTGTACTCTCTCAAAAGAGAAGCATAAGCACTCTTAGTGCCTGGTGTGGTACTTTATCAAGAAAAATCTGATAAAAAGAACTACTAGTTTAATATTTCCAATTTATGGTGAGTTGACTTTGGACGGTGAATAGGTTTTTGGGGCAGGAAAACGTAAGGGAGGGGAACATGGAGCACAACTGGATGTAACCATCACCATGAATTTTGTGAAATACGGTGCAGAGGACAGCACTGAGGTTTGGTAGCTGTAAAAAAATTGAGGCTGAACTGTGCTCTAATTCCACTGCTGCTGCTTATGTCCCATAGCACACAGGTCCATCCACAGTGCCAAAGGACAGCCTGGGAGAAGAGAGATAACTGGTATCTGGGTATTTGCTGATACAAACCAAGAAAAGGAAAGGAGAGCTGCTTCCCCAGCAGAGGTCATATGGAGGAGATCACATACCAAGAGCGGGTCACGAGGTTGTAAGAGAATGAATTTCTACTTAGGCTGTTGCAGGAGAAAGGCTGGTGAGCTGGAGTCAGTAGGGGGGAAAGGATTAGGGTCAGCAATAAGAACTACTTTAATTTATTGGTGTTTGAGGTATTGTAATGCACAGAGGAATGGAGCTGTTCATATAACTCCGTAACTGAGTTGTAGTCCTAAAAATTCAAATTCTGGGTCTCAAATTGGCTTGTTCTATTTCAGGATGTGAATCCATATGTAAAATTTTGCTTTGCTATCCTAAAGTCTTGCCAGAAATTTATTTAAAGAGCACAACTTGGCAGAGACTGCTCTTTTATCTGCAGACTTGCATTGGTTCCTGTATGCTGTGTTGTGGTTAGTGCTTTTGTGGCTATTCAGTTTCTGATCATGTCTTTTATTTTCTTGCTTTTCTCTTATTATTTGCCTATATTGTCAGACTCCAAGGCAACTGAGGCAGAGAAGAGCTACTTGTACATAGCTGCAGAGGTCAGCCAAGGGACAGTGATTTACTACTGAGCTGCTCATCTTGGTAACAGTTATCCAAGACAGCAAGACAGAAACCCACCATTTGGTACCTCTAGCAATAGTACACCGTGCTTGTCCTGAGCCGTAGAACAGTGCGGTAATTTGGAAACTGGTTGTCCTGGTTTAACCCTGAACGGTAAAGGGACCACGCAGCCGCTGACTCACCCCCCTCCTCCCCGATGGGGTGAGGAGGGGAATCAGAGAGAGGGAACTTGTGGGTTGAGATAAAAAAACTTTACC
>JMFS01055292.1:0-19904 GCA_000699545.1 Podiceps cristatus
ATATAGTTCTGTTTTCACTTACCTTTTGGAAGAAGTAGGTTTTTTAAGTGGCGGATCGTAGGTGGTGTTTATGGTGGAAGACTAATATCTTTTTACTCGATGTCTTAGAAGTTGCCACTGCTTTTATTCACCCCCCCAAAAAGAGACAATAACTAGCCACAAGGCATGCATTCGTTACAGTCAGAAGGTTTGACTCGAAATTGAGGCTTAACAGCAATTAGATGGAAATGTGAAACTCATTCACATGGTTATCTTAATTTACACCCCAAGACATTAATATTCACTGTATTATAATCTAGAAGGTATTTATATGTTGGTGTTGTGGGTGGGGGTGTGTATATGAAGATAGAATACAGGGATTAAGCTTCAAATTCTGTCAGAAGCCAAAGAATCAAGTCTTCCTTAGATGGAAAACAACTGTAAAAGGTTGAGTGTTGCTGATTGTAAGCATAACTTTCTTCGTGTTCACTTTCATTTCAATGTACTTTCTTTTTTGGAAGAGAAACTGGCAGTGAAGTATTGCATCACTGTAATCTTGGATCACAGACAGAGGCAGTTGCTTCAGAAGTTCAGGGGAAACATGAACTAAGGAGTTGGTAGGTGTAGCTGATGATTAGTTGTCTGGGGGGGGAGGGAACCACCACAAACCAAAACCCCCCCAAAAAAAACAACAGTACATTTATTTAGAGTTTTTATCGTTTTGTTACTTGGAGGACACATCAAAGTATTTAACACTGTCTTTGTCTTACATGCTTTCTGCACCTTGCTGAACCATTCAGGCTAAACTAACATTTGCCCCATGTTGACATATTAGAGTAGTACCTATAGTAGAAATAAAGTAAAAAGAAATTGAAAAACTCAAACACCACATTCTGGTAATGTCTCATGAAGTACAGAATCTGTCAGCTCACTGGGGAATAATAGCTAATAAAACAGTGAGAAACAGTAGCTGGAAACAAAGCTAAAACAGAGCTGTGCTTTGCTTTTGGCAAAACTTGTTTACCAGGAAGGGATAATAGTGATGCCTACTCCAGTATGCTATAAATTGGATAACAAAAGTATTAGATGAAATTTGGGTTTATTCCTTGGGCGATTCTGACAGTCAGAATGAAGGTACTTCCCAGACAGTAACTTTGAAAAGTAGGGAAGAAAAATATTTTCAAAGAAAAATCAAGTTGTTCCCATCTGTTAAGTCTGGTTAGTATTGGGGGTATCAGTTTTCTCCCTCCTTCTCCAGCACCAGAGGATGACTACAGCAGGGCTGGCTGCTTCTTGCGGGAGATGGCTGCATTGGGCCATGATAAAAGGTATCGATCCCACCACACGCCCACTCCAGCAACTAAAATGAAAGAAAAATGATCCCTCCCTCTTCCCCTGCTTTCCTGTGAAGTGTTCTCATAAGGTAACTTCGAGGGAGATTGCTTATCCACCCTCCTCTGCCCCAAAATGGAGAACAGCCATGCAATCTCTTTTTATTCCTGTTGGGGGGAGAAGGGGGACACCAGGAGTTGCATAAGAGGACAAAAGCACCAGCATCTTCGAGGCTGCCAGTTGCAGTGATTTCTAGAAAAAGCTACATCTCAGCCTTCAAAAAAAAAATAGGGCAGATGAGAAATAGCTTGTGCTATATTTGTCGTTGAATGGTGGCCATTCCTTAGTTGATGAATACTCTGTATACTGTTCACCAGCTTAACCTTCGGGAAATGAAACGGATCTGGCCTACTTTGGTAAGGGCTGTGAGATATCTCCAGTCGAAGAAAGGTAATATATTACTGAGAGAAACAAATTTAATTTGGATAACTTTGTGCTAGCCCTTCGGCTTTTCTGTTAAAGCTTCAGGTTACCTGCAGCAACAATTGATAAAACTTTAAAAACTATTTTATAATGGCTTAAAATGTAATCTTGATGTATATGCTCTATTATCCATAACTTCTTTCTAAATAGCTGATCTCTATTTGAATGTGACAGATGAAGCTTTCAGTATGTTACGGGTGATCTTGTAGCAAATTTGTTCTTTGAAAATGCTTTGAAATATTTCATTGATTCTGTGTTTGTATAGAGTGTGCTTGAACTTTTTTTTAATGTTCTTAAATCTAAAATCTTCAATCTTCTTAGTGATGCTGCGTGCTGACCTAATTGCAGCGAATTCAGTGTGCTCTGTCTGTAGGACTGCATCAAACAATAAGACGCTTGCTTTATAAACTAGTCGTGTAATCTGCGTTACCGGGTTTTGCCTCCTGCTTATGCTGAAATTCAATCTAAGTAGGGTTACTGAAGTCAATTATTTAGTCTGGATCTGCATACTCCAGATTTGACAATATTTTGATTGGCAAACAAAGAGAAAGTGTGTATTTTGTTTACTGGCATATTTATTCTCAGCAAGCAAGTCTGTATTACTTCAGTAGCGATACAGTAAGACATTTTTTGCTGCTCCCCCCCCCCCCTTTTTAAGTAATTTGAAACTTAAAATCTCTGGTCCTGTGGAATAAACAGCCTCAGGCTTGGTTACAGCTTCCAGGGACGCTGAAGTGTGGGTTTCTTGGTCCCTGAGAAGGCAGTACTCACCTTCCAGCTAAGTGCTGAAAACTTAAGCTGGTATGATACAAGGGTGTTTTCTGACTGAACAGAAATTGCCTTAAAATTTTATCAATTTTGTGGGGTTTTTGGGGTGTCTTATTAGTAATCTCACCAAAGCTTAGAACTGTTAAAAGTTTTAAATGCTATGTTGTATTGTACTTTCCTTTATGTACTTTTGCTAGTGGCCTTTTTTCTCGAGTTTCACATGGCATGCCACTTTTGGCATAGAAAATAACTCTGAAAGAAATGTAAAGGTAACAGTTAAGGCTAGTTGGATAGCTCTGCTGTATAGCTGTAGATTATCCACCCCAAGAAGGACTAAGTTTCTTAAGTCTCTTCCATGTGAAAAGCTCGGTTTAATAATTTATGAACAATAAATTGGCATGTTAAGTGTCATGTGAGTAGTTGGTGAAGGATGATCACAGTTATTGAATTCAGCTGTTCAGACTAACATGAAAAGGTCTGTACTGTCTTACGAGAATCAAGGCCAATTCACTCAAAAACCTTGATTTAAAAAACAATTAAGCTAGCTATGTTGTGAAATGTATTTGATGAACTAGGAAGGAGTTTTGCCCTATTTATTGCAATCTGTTAATGTTGCAATCTTTTTTTTAAAGTGATAAGCAATACCAAGTTAAATGTGTGTTTTTTCTGATGAACCCTGCTGTTTGAGGAGATGTGTTCAGATGGAACCTGCTGGTAATCTTTTGAGTGTAAGCAAGATAGTTGGATACTTCAGAGAAAAGCTTAATACTGCATAAGTCTCTACTGTTTTGTTGACAGAAAGATAGGTGATCATTTTCAGTCGAACAGACCCTTAGGTTTTTAGGTGAGAGATAATCACTAAAAGGGACACGGTGATAGAAACAGAGTAAGGGAAGTTGCTGGTACCATGAAGGTAGGCAGGTAAATAGTCTCTAAAACAAGGTTGGTTACTTTTTTTTACACAGTCACTTTATATATAAACACAGAAATGTAATAGTGAACTGTATACTAGGAAACAAAACAAAAATCTCCTTTGGTAGCATGAGTATTCTGCTGCACCTTTGTGGGGAGTTTCAGTTGAGGTGGCTGGAAGAGAATGCCCACTCCTGCACTTCTGACGAGTCGGTGGGTGTAGTTTGGGAATGCCATGATGTCCTTTTCCCTTGGTTTCTGCGGGCATAACAACCGGGAAAAGAGTCTGGTCTGTTCTTGACTTACTACATCAGCTATTTCCTTCCAAACTATACATTTGCCTGACTTTTTTTTTAAACTTAATTAATATACTGGCTTATTAAGGTGTGAGATTTGCAAACTGGAGAAGTTTTTCAAATCACAGAATGGCAGGGGTTGGAAGGGACCTCTGGAGATCATCTAGTCCAGCCCCCCTGCTAGAGCAGGGTCACCCAGAGCAGGTTGCACAGGAACGTGTCCAGGCGGGGTTTGAATATCTCCGGAGAAGGAGACCCCACACCTCACTGGGCAGCATGTGCTGGTGCTCTGTCACCCTCACAGTAAAGATGTTTTTCCTCATATTCAGACAGAACTTTCCATGTTCCAGTTTGTGCCCGTTGCCCCTTGTCCTGTCACTGGGCACCCTGAAAAAGAGTCTGTCCCCATCCTCTTGGCACCTGCCCTTGAGATACTTGCAAGCATTGATGAGGCCCCCTCTGTCTTCTCTTCCTCAGGCTGAACAGCCCCAGCTCCCTCAGCCTTTCCCCACAGGAGAGATGCTCCAGTCCCCTCACCATCTTTGTACCCTCCGCTGGACTCTCTCCCGTAGTTCCTTGTCCTTCTTGAACTGGGGAGTCCAGAACTGGACACAGGACTCCAGATGGGGCCTCGCTATGGCAGAGTAGAGAGGGAGGAGAACCTCCCTCAACCTCTTGTGGGAAATCTTTGTAGAAAAAAAGAAAAATAGTGTTAATCTCATCAAACCACTGATTTTCAAAGGCAGTTTAAAAACAATTCCTGAAATGCCTGTATATATTTAAAAGTGGAAAATAGTTTAGAAAAGCAGGGGGCTTTCTTCCCTTCAGTGTTACAGTACAGCATGTGGTAGTGTTGATAGTCTTCAAAATGTGTGGGAGGTACGCAGCTATGAGAATACTGATGCGTTTCCATTAGGGTGATTTGTTTCTTATTCAAAGACTACTGGAATAGTAGATGGAGCTTGAGATATTTTTCAAAAAAGGAAAGTGATTGTTTTAAGTGGCAGGGGAGCATTTGGTGTTCCCTGTGTAATGGAGATGTATGATCTTATCAGTTGTAGCACCTAGTAATGAACTAGTGTGGAATTAAATTCTGAGCTGCCTGGGAAAAACTAAAACTTAAGCAAGGAAAATGAAATGTTTTAAATATCCTTTTGAAGATGCATTAGGAAAAGGATGAAAAGCAAAGTCTGTAAGTCAGCATTTAAGAGAATGATGCATTGATTGAAATGTGCATTTTTGCTGAAAAGTCAAATGAGTTTGTGGCCTTAATAGCTTTCTTACTCCATTTATATTTGAAATTTTTTCATCACAAGTCACATTGTGTGTGTGTATTTCTATATGGCAGACATATATATATATATAAATATACACAAATGCACGCGTGCGCATGCACACACACACAGTCATTATCCTTTTCCTTACCCAGTTAGCCTGGCAACAGTTGCAGTATTTTGAAATGAGCCTCCTTAGATACTGAAGATGATCTCTTACCTGTTTCTGCGTTTTTAGTGAACGCAATTCATTGGGCAACTGATCTTCATGCACAGCTTTCCTTGGAAGGACTGTTGTAATGAAATAAGCTTTTCTGACTGCTGTTACATTTGTAAGAAATGTCAGCTTGTCTCAGTCCTTCCACTTGCTTAAGTGTTGCTAAAATGGAATAGTTGCAAATTCATGTCTTGTAAGAAGTGTGTCAGCAAAGAGTGCGTATTTTTCATTAATTATTAGTCTGAAAAAAACATTCACCAGTATCCTTAAAATCATGATCTGATACAGATTTGTTCATGGTAATCTATTAAAAACTGGAGACAAACTAATATATGCTATCACATTATAGTAGTCAAGCCTGTACAAGGTACTCAGTTCTATAAACCAGCACAGCAAACTAGACAGACAGAAGGAAATGTCTTTGTAAATGTTATATTAAAACAAGCTTAAGTACAGCACATCATAAATGCATTTGATTATAGCAGTTATAAAAAAAACTTGTAGCATTCATAAAGATTTAATCATCTTACAGGATAAATGAGATCACTGCAGTATCTGCCTTTGAATCCATGTTGAAGATTAATGATACCATTTTTTTCCTGATGTTGTAAAGGATGGGGACTGAGGTTATGGAGTTAATTGGTGGTTGCCCAGCACTTGACGTGACAGTATTTACTGGCATACAGGAAGAGGGTTGGATTTTCCTCTTCTGATACTGAATGTAGTTTAGCAAAGATGTTACGAAAAGTATTTGTGTGGAATTCAATCTTGCTGAGTCACTTCACTGAAAATAATCTGTAAACAAACTCCCTTTTTTTTTTTTTTTATCCCCCATTTGGTAACCAAGGTTTGTTTCTTTGTCAGAAGAGAGACTGCTTATTACTTTTCCCAAGCACCATCTCTGCTTTCCAAAATAGTGATTCCCCTGCCAATGATTTCAGATTAATAAAACTAAGTGTTAGAAGTTTGGTTTGTCTTTTAAAATTTGAATTAGACTCACTCTGCAAATTAAGTATTGTTCCTTGCTTTACTGAGGAAATTGCTAAGGAAAACTGGCTTTTCCTATGCCCCAAGTCTCCTTATCTTGAGTAAGTAAAGGAAGAAAATCAGTGTGTGACCTTCGGTTCTGCCATTACTTGGTACAGCTGCTCACAGCAACTGAAAACACCTCAGTGGAGAGCTGTAAATGGTGTCATATCAACAGATTAAGAGCATAATAAACCGTAGTGTGGTGTTTTGAGATCGAAAGCTAAACTTTGACTTCAATTTGATGTTCTGTAGAACTAAAACTCTCTTTTTGCCAGAGGAAGTTGAGTAGTCTTAACTTCTCCTCTGCATCCAGTGTTTGATGGTTCATCTTAGGTTAGCTGAATGGGCCCTCAGGGATGCAGTAGTTTCCTTTCAGAACTGGAAGGGATGTGGATACCACAATTTTAAATGTGTCCGAAACGGTGATGGAAAGCTTTTGCTTCTCAGCCTTGTAGAATATGCAGATCATCTTCACTGTTGTGTTCCTTATAGTATGTGATGCTCTGAGGTTGACTGATGATTAAAGAATGGTAGTGCCTTTTCTTCATTGCGTGCTTTTTTTTTTTTTCTTATTCCAGTAAGAATTTGGTCTAAGCCAATTATACTTAAAATTGTCAGTAAAACCAGATTTTTCTTTATTTAAACAGTACTACTTCTTGATGAAGGCAGACTAATGACTTTATTGCCAGTATTTGGTCATGCATTCCCATACTAGTTTAGTTTTCTCCTTTAATAAGTGTATAAAGCTTATTCTAGCAAAGAGATTCTTTCATCACAGGTAGTTGCAGAGTAATGGTCTGCAGTCCTGTTAAATCTTTATTTCTAGAGAGGAGGATGGGAAGGAGCTATATGTATTGCTGAACCTTCTCAGCTGGCTTCCGAAGATAAGGGGCAATAAGATTTAAGCTCATAGGCTTTCTGCTGTTATGTTTGCAACACAGCAATGATCTGTTGTCCTTGCTGTTATGGGGAGATACCAGAAGGAATCATATTCCTGAAATGCTAGTGAGTGCAACTCAAAGGGGGTTTTGTCTAGTCTGTGACGTGATGGTTGGTCAAGATAAACTGAAGAATTGCAACAAAGATACTTTAGAGTAGAGCAACCTTTTCAATTTGATCATAATGGCTGATTCCCATACAACAACCTGAGTTGCCAGTTGACTTGAACAGCAGCTTTTTGTCCATTCAGGTGTTTGATTGCAGCAGTCTTGAATCATATGGGTAGAATTAAAAGGCTGGCTTAAAAAGTCTCTGATTTGTGCTTGTATATAGCTGTAGCTGTCAAAATGAAAGCATAAGTGTGCTGTAGATATCCATCCCAACCCTTTCCCAGAGGATAAAAGTACCTCTCAGATGGCAGGGAGTTGTATATCCGTTCTTCACCCAGTGGTGTTGGCAGCGCAGTGCTAGTTAGTGTGCCGCTTTTATCACACCAGTGACAAAGAAATGGATGATTTGCACCCGAACCTGTCACTGTTCTGAGCAGAATGCCCTCTGGCCCAGCGCTGGGATGGGAAGGTAGCAGTGGAATAATGAGTCTGTGTGACCCCGTGTGAGGTTCTTCAAAATCATCTGTCTGCTTATTGACCTGATACAAAAAAATTTGAGGATTTCTTCCATAAAAAGTTTGCAGTAGTTCAAATATGATTCAAAAAACAAACCCCAAAAACCCAACAAACAACAAAACCCCAAACCACTAATGTTTATCCAGCATAGAAAAAAAAATGGCAGACATTCACTTCGCTTAATCTACACTTAGCTCCAATTTAATTTTTTATGTTGAAATTGCAGTTGAGTCAAAGGAAAATAAACCAGGGTGGAAGGGTTTGGGCTTAAGAATCTGAGGAACAAGTAAAATTCATCAAAAAGGGAGGAACCCCCTTGTATTGGAAATTACATATTTGAAAGTGGTTATAAAATGGGATCGTGCTTGGGTATGTATTATGAGTACAGAGGTGTCAAAAATATTAGCTTCGGGATTTTTACATTCAAGTATCTCAAGTTACTCTACTCACTTGTATATCTGTGGTGGCTTGTGCATCTTCAGGAGAATGATAAATTAAGCCAGCTTTGAAACGTGCAGTCACTTCTCTGCCTGTTGTGGTATTAGGCAATTCAGAAGTTTCGTATGAGCACATTGTATTTGGAGATGTAAAAACAAGATGGCAGACTGGAGGTTGAAAACCAAACGTCAACTTAAGATAGGATTACTTGTCTAAGCGTGCTTGCCCATACTGTGCGTGAATCTACACAAGCAGTTGATAAGCTGTAATGATATATTTTAATGCCTTTTTTTTTTTTTTTTTAAGAGTCAGTCACTGATGCCTTAAGCCAGTCAGTATTTTCCTGCTCAGTGATTGAAACATAAACAAGAAGTTGATTAAAGTTCAGTTCTTTTGAATAACACTAGATTTGGGTGAGTGGGAGTCATTCCCTTTCGCTAGTGTAGATGTTACATCCTCTGTCCACGTACCAATTATAATGAATTTTAGTTCTGTCTCCATTTCTGTGGAATACGTGATGTTTCAGCCTTGGAATAATCATACGAAGCAGGAGTTGAATCTATAACTTCTTGTAAGTTGTTATCATAAAATTCTTGGATGGAATATTTATCCTTTTTATTAGACTTTCCTTGTTCTTTATATCCAGTCTACACTCAGATTATTAATATTGCTCTGGTTCTGTTGGAAATGGAAATAAAAATGCTTTCTTGTTCCTTTCCTCCAACGGGAAAAATATTTCTCGGAGCAGTCAGCAGATAGGACATAAGCTTCTCTTCTTGCAAGGTCAGTGAACCCACTGTAATGTGATGAAGTTTCTCATAAAGTGTGTCCTTCGTGACAGACTGGGCGTTTTCTTACAGGTTTGTAGGGCCACGTCTTTTCAGGTGTTGAAATGCTTCCTCCTTCCTTATTTGGATGCACATACATACTCCAGTGCTTATCACCTGAGCATAAATATACTTGTATATTCAGATCTGCTGTTCTCCTGGAGATCCATAGGTACGGTCATTGCTTTGCAAAATTAAGGCCAAACTGAAGGGTGGATTCTGAACACTTCTAGGTTGTTGATTTGTTAATTATGGCATATTTTTCTTTGACATTGGTGATACAGCATAATTTGGCACTGAATTTTTAGAGGGACTATTATTTCTGGTTTTGATTAGTACTTCTTTGTGTTCTTTCCCTTTTCCTCACACTCCTTTTCCACCACAGGGATGCTGTTTGTTTTATTGCTGTGAACTGTTTTGTTTAGCATGTAAGAGTAGATTATATAAATGTTATAGTAACTTCATTTATAAGTTCAGAGCTTTCTGTCAAAACAACATGTTCTTAGGACTAATCCCAAAGTAATTTGTTATCTCTCTTTAATCTTAATTTTGTTATGTTAAAACAAACAAACAAGAAATTTAAGCCTCTTCTGCAAGATGTCCTGGAAGAACTGACAAACCCTATCCAAAATAATTTCTTTATAATTACCTTGTAATGGTATGTACCTGTGTTAAATGTCTTACAAAATGAAATAAAACATCAAGGTTGTCCTGGTTTTGACTGGGATATGGTTAATTTTCTTCCTGCTAGCTGGTATAGAGCTGTGCTTTGGACTTAGGATGAGAATAATGTTGATAGCACACTGGTGTTTTAGCTGTTGCTAAGCAGGACTTACACGAAGTCAAGGACTTTTCAGCTCCTCGTGCCCTGCTAGCGAGAAGGCTGGAGGTGCACGAGAAGCTGGGAGGGGGCACAGCCAGGACAGCTGACCCAGAGTGGCCAAAGGCATATTCCATACCATACGACATCATGCTCAGTATATACATACCATACGACATCATGCTCAGTATATAAACAGGGTGGGGGAGGGGGGAGCTGGCAGGGGAGGGATCGCTGCTCAGGGACGGGCTGGGCATCGGTCAGCGGGTGGTGAGCAATTGCATTGTGCATCACTTGATTTGTGTATTTTATTAATAATAATTTTGCTATTATTCTCTTTTCCTTTGCTGTCTTATTATAAACTATCTCTTTCTCAACCCATGACTTCTGCTTTTTCCTCCTGCTCTCCTCCCCATCCCACTGGGGGTGGGCAGTGAGCGAGAAGCTGTGTGGTGCTTAGTTGCCTGCTGGGGTTAAACCATGACAAAGGTAAATCTGTAAGCTTAAGATGGACTACACGCTGTGCAGCAATGTATTCTCATTTTTACATTAAACTTGCAAAGAACAAATCCAGTTCTAAAATTACATCTTACGCCTGGAAAATGAGGAATAAAGGGGGGTTTGGGGGTGTTTTGCTGTTTTTGTGGTTTTTTTGTTTTTTTTTTTTCTGGACATTTATCTGATTTCTAAAAGCAACAACTCATTTTTTTTATATCAAGTATTTTGCAGGTGACAAACAATTGAAGGCAGACACAGCAGAAATAATTTTAAAATTGTTTTTAAATCCCCTCCTTTTAAATACTGTTGAAATGACTGAATTACCATGTGCAAGGGAAAATGGATAAGAGATGTTTTTAACAAATAACCTAATACATCATAAATCTGCAGCAAATAGAAACTGAAACAAATTTTTGTTTAGTTTTGGTATCAGTTGTCTTAATCTCTGAAATTTTTGAACTGAGAGTTTCTTTTGATTAATTAAAAAAGAAGAAGAAGAATCTTCAGTTGTCCAGTTTAAAAAAACATTGAGCACAGATGGGAGGTGGGGGTGGGGAAAGTCTTCCACAGTTGGGTTGGCCATGGAAACCTCAACTCCAGTGAAGAAATACTGAAAGAAATGCAGCTTCCTGACCCTCAGCAGGAGCGTGGTAGGAGATAGTTACAATAAGTGAGCACATGGGGGTAGGTTGTCCTGCCACCTTGGCAGTGAAGAAACAGCCAGTATCTCTTCCTCTCTTTTTTTTTTTTTTTTTTTTTCTTACAGTAACACCCTTTTCATGTGTCTCACTTTTGCTATGTAGTATAGCAGTGAAACAGTCTGTGCAGCTGAAGTTCTTGCCGTGAAAAATACATTTTTCACAAGAGTGGAACAGGGGTGTTTTCAGTCTTTTTATTAACTGCCATCTTAAATCTCAGTGTTGCACATTAATGAATCAGAATTTGCACTTGCTTAAAACTTTCTAAATGTGTAGCATTGCAGTAAGTGAAAGATGGTGGCTGGGGGGTGTGTGTGTGTGTGTTTAGGGGGTTGGTGGTCACTTTTTTTAACCTGAAGGGATAGAGTCAACCATGAAGCGTCATGACGTATGCTGCTCTGTGCTCCTCTTTATATTAGCGAAGTATTCCTCTATTTGACATCTTAAAGTGGGAAAACTAATTTCCTTCTGGAGTGTGAAAATAATTTGCGACTTATTTCTTTGAAGCAAATCTCATTAACTCTTAATGTCTCAAATTTTACATTTGTGTAGAAGGAACGTGGGCGCTGCATCTCCCAGAACCCAGAGCTGTGCGGGCAGTGTCCCACAGGGCTGCCTGGGAGTAGTGTCCCAGTTCCACATTGAGCAGCTGGAACATAAATGTTCTTGAGGCTTGACAAACTCAGCTTTTTGCTCTTTCCTTCTCTGATCGCCTCTTTTGGGTGTCCATCGTTCCTCTGTGTAGTGTTGTATTTGACAGAAGAATATAGCTGTATTTTAAATGAGTTTTTCCTCTTCAGATGCATGCTATCTATGAAATTCACTTCACTTGCTCAGTGGAATACTCTGCAGCTGATTAAAATGTAATAGAATTGTGTTTCAGACAAATGCTGAGCATCATTAAACCATACTTTGATATTTACGAAATGCTGGGAAATAATTAGAGGTTAGGTGTGCTTAAAGTGCCCCTGACTGTGCCAGGCATATTTCTGATTAACCTTTTTCCTTTATACTTCATCAGAGTTACTTGTTCTATCATGTTCAAATGGCCTCTGCCCCCCAAATTACTTTTAACTGGTCATGTGCTGCTGCCATCTCTTTAGATTGTGATCCCTGGCTGAATATCTGTAGATGGTGCCATGATAGTGAGCTGTCCGCGGCTTCGTTGATTTTGGTGCAAATTACAGGTGCTCATCACTGCCTGCCTTGTATCAGATAGGAATAAGCCTTACTTTTCTCTTCTGTTCCCCAGGAATTTCATCAATTTCTGCCAAATTATCAGAATTAAGAATTTAATTGGTAAGAATGTATCAAACAATAAAACCTGCCCTAGTACCAGAACTACTGTCTAATCTCTTAGTAAATGCTCTACTCCTAAACAAAGGGAAACTGTAATTGTTTTGAGTGAACTAGGTGATTAGACTTTTTTCCTTTCAGACCTTCAAGGTCTTCAGCTCATGCACTACCTCATCTGAACCCAAAGTCAGGAGGTGCCTCAGTTTTTACTACTAAAAGCTTCTAGAGATACAAAGTTCTGACACGCTTCTGCGAATGTGTTCAGTATTTCACAATTACACTCTCTATACCTTGTTATTCTTCCTTTTCATGCACTTTGCAACATGCACTTTGATGGTATTATAAAACACAGCATCAGATTGTGTTTTTTTTTTTGTTTGGGTTTTTTTTTTTGTTTGTTTGTTTTAAAGATAGTTGTATCTCAGAAGAACACTGGATACTAGAGCAGCCATCACTGCCCAGTTTACAAACACTTCAAATAGGGAAATCACAAGAAGATACATTTCTTGCGTTGCTCCGCTGTCAGGAAACACAGAATAATCTACACTAATTTGTTTATCATTAATGTGTGTTTGAGGCCTTACATTTAGTCTGTTGTATACAATCTTTTAAAGTCTGTTATAGAAACAAAACTTTTCAGCAAAGCCATTACTGTAAAAACTTTATTTTTCATGATTAAGATATAACAAATAAGCCATCTGCAGTCCTCTGTTTAGTATACAGGGTAAGCGGTAGAGGTGACGTAGGTCTGTTGGTGACCTAAAGAACTGTTCATCTTTATTATTAAGGAGATGTCTATAGGACCTTTGTAGAGCAGCAAGATCCTCTGAGTTGAGGCAGTGGAAAGCGAGCATTATTTCAGCCGGGAAGCTGGACTCTGGGTTTTGAACCTGCTGCTGAGCACTGTAAAAATTCAGCCACTGCCTTGAAGGTGTTACTTGTTTTTCTCAGCAGCTCCTCCCCATTCTGTCTTCATGTTTGTTCCTCCTTCTGTCCACTCTGACACTTCGTAGATATTTCTCTGTGCTGTTTTCAGTCTGTTATTGCTAAAGATTCTTGGTCATCCTCAGGTCTGCCCATGTAGTTCATCAGACTTACCTGCGCACCAGCTAATAGTTGATAAATAGCTTTAAAGGAAGAGCGAAAACTAAGGTGGAAGTTGAAAATGACACTTCAATTTTTTATACTGGTATTTTAGCCAAATTATTTATGCCTCCTTTAATCATTACAATGGAAGAGTACCTCTTCCTCTACTACTAGTGCTCTGCCCACCCTCCTCTCCCCTCACCCACCTTGCCCAAGTACTGAAAATCAGTAAATGGTATTTAATAGTTTGGCATCGGAGGCTCAGAGCTGTTAGTTTTAGACTGCAAATGATTCGTGCAGCTGTACTGAAAGAAGAAATTTCACCAAAATAAAACCCACTCATTTCTCCAACCCTTTTGTGAGTGCAGGGGAAGATGGTTTCTGTCTCCCAATGATGTATTTATTCCCCTCCCAAGATGTAGTCCAAGAAGAGCAGTGAGCCCACATACCAGCTTGCAGCTGCCCAAAATGGGAAGCCTTCTCCTCCCTACTACTGGCCACATGCTTTTGCTGTTTACTTTGTGCTGGCTCCAGAACTTTTCAGGGCTTTTCTGAGCCACTTCACCTCACTTAAGTGGACCTCCTCCCCCAAAACCCCAAACAAAACAAAACCAAAACCCCACCAAAACCACAAAAAAGAAGCCTGGACTGATTTCTTCTGTCTTAATAAGTAAAAGCAGCTCAAAAACTGTTTAGGAAGCAGCAGGAGGCCACAGAAGGGAAGCAAGGGCTGCATAGTCGGGAAGAGTGGATGAGGAAATGCTTGGCAGAGAGAAAAGGGGTAGCAAGCTCTGCAGTTTTGGCAGCAGCAAGGACAAATTGGTTATATTAAAAAAAAATCAGCAGCCTGTGGTGACAACTTATTTGCCTTTGAAAAATTAACTCAAACCTCTTTACAAATATATACTTCAGAAATAATCATATATCAATTCTGTTTTCTGTAGCTTCTTACAAAGACAGAGCTGAGAAACTAGCCTTAAATTCCTTTAATGATATTTGAATGTTAAACTATACGTGAAAACTGGAATTCTGTGCAAGAAAATACTTGACATTTTTTTAAAAAAATTGAAAATATTGCTTAAGTCATGGGCCATCTTTAATTTTTTTAAACATACTTATATGAACCTTTATAAGGATCAGAATATACAGTGTAGACTTTCTGCTACATTCATAGATGTGCTTTTTTCTAGGACTGTTTAATTTTTTGATTTCTATGCAAGAAAATTGTCAATATGTTATTTGACCTCTTCTAGTTTTCTGACTTGATGTCTTGTCTTCTCCAAGCCTGGAAATCATCATCTTGCACTGGCAACTATTGACTTGAGAAATGCATAAAACATAAGGCATGAGAAAGCTCACGAAGCTGGTATATCTGAACTTTCTGGAAGCACTAAGAGTCATATTTCAGCTTCAAGAGCAGAAGCAAAAGGTTAAGCTTTTATGGGCATTCTTAATGTAAAAAAAAAAAAAAAAAAAAAGTATCATGTGAGTGGTCCACTCTCTTTGACAGCATCTCCTATTTGTGACTCTTTCGGGAGACTCCGTGAGCATGGCTGTTGTCTGCAGTCCGTCCTTCTTGTGTTTCTTCAGCATCCGCTGCATTAGAGACTTTCAGAGAGTCTTTTCATAGCCATTCATGCGCCCGTTGTCCATAATTTTCTGAATTTGCTGCTACCATCTGCCCCCACAGTCTGCTGTCCACTACCTCCTGTTCAGAAAAGATCTTTAGACTGAAAATAATTAGGGGATTAGTTTAGGGTTCAGTTTATCCATCATCATGGATGTTGCAAATATTGATCAAGTTCTCTGCTGGCATTTCAGCTTTTTTAGGTTCCACTCACATGGCTACTGCTCTGCCCTTTAAATCATTTTGGACTTCCTGGAGAGTACACAAGATGTGGTGGAAATTCCATTGACTTTTCTACTCTCCTGCACCTTGGGGTTAAATTGGAAGGAACTTAATCCATGGTTCTGGTTTGAGTGGATTAAGTGTGTTAAATTGCCTTTTTAAAGCTATATCAAGTTTTGGTTATTGGGGGGGGGGGGGGGGGGGGGTTGGGTTTTTGGTGGTGTTTTGTTGTTGTTTTTTGTTTTGTTGTTGGTGTGGTTTTTTAAAAAAATAAAAGTCTTTAAATGAACCATACAGAGTATATCTATGTGCTCCTAGCTTGACTTCACTGGTGTACTGAGACTTAACTAGTTGTCATGGTGGAGGCTTGGACTTGTGCCTGTTTCATGACCGTGTCAGTACATGAATCCTGGAGGCCGCCAGCTGATTTCTTATCAGGCATTATGCCTTTGACTTGACTGTTAAGTCAAATGCCAAATTTGAGAAGGTATTGCTTCTGTTCTTTAACTAAGCTAAAAACCAAGCGCCTAGCTGAAGAACACTCTGTGGCTGGTGTTTAGGTCCTCAAACACAGCATAGAGTCCAAGGAAATAGCACAACTTACTCTGCTCTTCGGGATCTTACGTGAGGATGCAAGGAGATATGTGGTACGTGCCCAGTTCCAACAAGTTCAACTGTGGAAGTCACTGATATTTTTTCTGTGTGTGCGTAGGTACACAGAAGCTTCATCTCAGCTTGTAATTAGGAGGAGGATTGTTCTGGTCAGCCTACATTGAACTTCTAGTCAGTCACTTGAATAAGAATCACTTTATTCTTCATTTCTACCTGTATACCAGAGGCTGTAATTACTGGCTTTGGGAAACACTTGAGCCAGAACAGGCTTAAGTAAAACTTTTCACAGGTCATTGATTTTTTTGTAATAGGCCATTGTCATGCAGCACAACAATGTCAGTGTTGTCATGCTCTGTTCCTCTTGAGCACTTAAGTGCCCTTTATCTCATGTGTGCTTCTGGTTTTAATGGAAAACAGGGATAACACCTGTGTATTAAAGAGGATCAAAAATTAAAAGCCTATAAAGTTGAATGTCTTGAAATATAGGCCTGGAATGATATAATCATTCAGTAATGTAAAACTAGGACAGGCAGGTTTTAAAGTCTAAAAGTAGCCAAGCCCAAATGTGTGAAGCTGTGAATAGCCAGAATACCTTATTTCCTGTAACTCCCTCTAGTTCAGGCACTTATAGTTATTGATTTCTAAGAAGCACACTTGCTTTATCACTAATTCCAATTTATTTATTGCTTTTAGTGTTCTAGAAAGACAGTAAACACTCACTTCTATTTCCTTCTAAACCGGTTTAGAAGATCAACCTGTGCTATGTAGGGCCTCCATAGAGCAATATTTCAGTAAGTGGTATTTAAAAAAAATTGAGTTTGTATGGCTTACTTCACCCTCTTGTTTTGATGTTCATAGGTAGGGCTGCTGCCAACCAGTAGTGCAACTTCAGAAGAGAGACTTCTATCTTAACCTTTTTAGAAATACAGTTTTTCTTACTTGCTCACTTCCATGGTGCCTTTTTTAAGAAAACTGCATCAATATAGTTCGCTACAACTTGTCAATCTTCGGAATTTCTCTAGCAAGAGAAGATATAAGGGGAGATTAGTGTTTACTTGGATTTCAGTGGTGCCAAGGGACCACAGTGAAGGTTCAGAGTGCTATTGAGAAATCAAGCAAATACTTCAGATATTTTCTTCTAATTAAAGCATACACGGACATTGATTTTCCTGTATTCCCAACACAACAGATTTTTCCTCATTATTAATATTTTTAATATTAAAAATAGAAATTGGTGCCAACTCCAAAGGGAATTGCTGGTAGCACAGATTATGCAATGTTACAATAAAATTGGGTTAAACTGAGTGTTTAAGGTATGTCAGGACTTAATCTTGTGGGATTGTTAGTGAGAAAGATGGGTCCTGTTTTGAATGTCGCAGGATGGACAGAGTGCAAGACATCTTGGTAAATCTGAGTTCCTGCTTGACAGTACTGACAGACGATTGTCAGTACCCTGAAACTTTCTCTGTCTCTTCACCCCACAGCGCAGTGCTACCCACATAACAGCCTTCTGCTTCTGCAGGATGTAGCAAAACCCATTTACAAATCCACAGATCCTTACGACGGCCTCTCTCAGCAGCAGCTGTACATGGAATATGCCCTTGTTTCAGTTAGCGTAGATGATACATATATTTAATAATTGATTTTTCCTGAGATATGCTCGCCTTGTATTTAACAGGCTGGGTTGTCATATTGCTTTTATTCATATAGGTCTTGTAGTTCACGCTTTCTCTGAATTCCTCCTTCATGCTCCCCTGGATGTTTCATCTCTGAAAACATTGATGTAATTGAAGTAAATTATCCTACGTTGGCAACTTGCATTGCAAACTTGTTTTGGCTTGGGTCTGTGCTGTCTTTTTGTGTTGATTTTTTAGTGTTAAAATACTTAACTCTGCAGGGAAAGAAAAACTTTATATTTCTGCTTTGAACTGTATTGAGACATAGAGTTAGTAACTCTTCAGGCAATATTCTCTGGGGAAAAACAAAAAAATGTTCAGAGGAATTGCCAGTACCAGGCCATTTTTCCATTTCATATTGATATAGTGAAATATTTGGTGTGTTAATTTAGACTAGAATAGATACTAAGATACCAATTTTTAAATTACTTTAATGTGGATGGCCAGGCTGCTTTATACTTTGACCTGGAGGCATTGATAGATGCTTTTGACTGCAAATGATGTACTTCAAAATACATATATAGCTGGAGGAGCGGGTGGAGAGCAGTGACCAGGAGAGGATCAGAGAAGAGGCAACAAGAGAAATAAATGCATTCTTGGATGTAGTCATAGGAAATATTACTAAGAAGAATGAATATAGCTGAAAGATGTGGTGATGGAACAAACGTTTACTGCTTTTCTTTTGCTTTTGAACTTCAGCATTAGTTGAAAGGGAACAAGAAAAATAAACTCAGTAGGAAATAAACAAGGACTTTCCAATGTGACTTATGGAAATATCTGAAATTACTGACTGTTTAAGAAGGCAAAAGTGATGATGAACATAATAGAAAAAAAACAAAAAACAAACCCTTCTCTCTTTGTTCCTAATTTGAAATCCCAAACCTAATGGTTTTCTCAAAGTTACCTCCTTAAATCTGTATCCTTAAATGTTTAACAAGATGCTAACATCAGGTAAACACAAAAAACCTTGTTGCACACGTAGCGTGCGTGCTGCTTCTTTCTTCTTTCCTGTCGCATGTCTGTGCTCGGGCATGCTCCTTCGACCACTCCGGTTTTTCTGCTGTTCTAGTCTGCCCGGTCTTCTGGGAATAGGACTGTTGCCATAATCGGGCACTCCAAGCATGCAACATGACCATCAACACATAGTTGAACATGCTAGGATTGTTTTCTTAGAAGAAACTTGTCTTTTAAGTGCTGCTGCAAAGGATTTTAGTGAGTCGTGCTTTTTATGTCCAACAGCAGGCATTGGGACCAGTTCTCATGAGAGAAATTATACATAAATGTATGTATCAGGAGATGGCATACCAAAAGTCATCGGTGTGCTGACTCTAAGCACAGACTCCTGAAAATATAAGCTTTGTCATGGGGAACATAGTTAAAATTGTACTTAACATCCTTACTTTCTGTGAGGTTGAGATAGACAAGTTAATATTTGGAAGATGAGCTACAGCAGGATTTAATACAAACTGTGAAAATGGATTGAGCTTGAAATTCATGAGATGTTTACTGTTTGATGAGAGATGCATTATGGATAATTTTAAGGGATTTAGAGTGTGGAAAAAATTCTTAATCACCAGATCACAAAATCGCTAAGGTTGGAAGGGACCTGTGGAGGTAGTTTTGTCCAACCTCTTTGCTCAGAGCAGAGTCAGCTTACAGCAGGCTGCTCAGGGCCGTGTCCAGCTGTGTTATGAATATCTTCATGGATGGAGACTCCACAACCTCTCTGGACAACCTATTGCCATGTTGACCCACCTGTGTAGTGCAGAAGCTTTCTTTTATATTTAGATGGGAATGCCCATTTGTCACTTTGTGCCCATTGCCTTGTGTCCTCACAGGGCACCTCTGGGAAGAGTCTGGCTCCATCTTTACTCCTCAATGGGTATTTATACACATTGGTAAGATTCCCCTGAGCCTTCCCTTCTCCAGGCCACACCATCCCAGCTCCCTCAGGCTCTCCTTGTATGACAGATGCTCAAGTCCCTGAATTATCTTTGTGGTCCTTTGCTGGACTTTCTCCAGTATGTGTGTGTCTCTTGCACTGGGCCCAATGTTCCCAATGCCAGTGCTGAGTGAAGGGAAAGGTCATCTTCTTCAATCTGCTGCTCTGCCTAACACAGCCCAGGAGGTTGGTGGCCTCCTTTGCTGCAAGGGCAGATTGCTGGCTCATGACGGGCTTCTTGTCCACCAAGACCTTCCTCCTTCCCTGAAAAGTTGCTTTCCAGCTGTTGTGGTTTAACCCCAAATGG
>JMFS01055293.1:0-24478 GCA_000699545.1 Podiceps cristatus
ATTCTATGATTCTATGATTCTATGATCTGGCTCAGCTCTGCAGCACAGGCCGAGGCGGGGGGAAGTCCCCGGGTACGGTTCGGAGGCAGAGTACGCATGGCGGGCGTACTGAGGCTGCTGAGCAATGCGAGGTCACGGCCAAGGCGGCGGGCAGGAGGAGCAGACGCCCTGGAGCCGGGACAGGGAAGTGCCCGCGTTGCCAAGTCCCGAATCTGAACTCGGGCGAGGGATACAGCTATCTGGGCCATTTCCAGCAGTGTTTCAGTGGGAACAATCTGAGCATCCGTTTGTCCCATGTTTAAAGAATGAGGCAAATGAGGAAGGGGCTGCCCTTATGGAAATGTCCCTGAATTTCTGCCGTGCTTCTCAAAGGCAGGAGAGAAGTAACCACAGAAAAAAAACAGCATTTGCTTAAGTGCAGAACAATATAGCCACTAAGACATGGACTTTGCAAAGCACTCTGACAAAGTATCCCCATTGACTTGGCTGAAGGAGCAGTGGCAGACAGGAACAGGTCCATGGAGCAACTTCTCTTTCTCCCGAGTGCCTCAGATTGACTATAAATCAGATTTTCTTCTATGAGAGGGAGGAAATGGCCATCAGGATCCATCACATAGCGTAGGCTCAGCTGCGCCACTGAAAATCCACCTCAAAGTCCTCACCTAATACCTTCAGGGACTGCTCTGAACAGACTGCTCTGAACTTCACAACTTGCGAAGTACCACCATCCTAAAAACGTGACGCTCCATTGGGTCTACAAGGGGCTGAGAAAGGAAGAACAGCAGCCAACTGCTGCCCACAGTTCCTCCTGTGATTAACATCATTTTCATGCAATCAACATAATGCAAATAATTTCAAAATACCAGATAATCTAACAGATTCTTCTTAGTGACTCTTCCAGAAAGTAAATTTCCAAATAAGAATTAGGAAACCAAAGGCTGAGATATTGGGATACTGGAGAAAATTTATGTTTGTTTGACCACATATAAAAAAAACCCAGATAAAAGTGATTCATAAAGATGGTGTCTTCTTCCTTCCTTTTCTCCAGCTTAAACAGAATCACAGAATCACAGAATGTTTTGGGTTGGAAGGGACCACTAGTGGTCATCTAGTCCCACCCCCTGCAGTGAGCAGGGACACCATTACCCAGATCAGGTTGCTCAGAGCCCCATCCAACCTGGGCTTGAATGTTTCCAGGGATGGGGCATCCACCACCTCCCTGGGCAACCTGTTCCAGTGCTTCACCACCCTCATTGTGAAGAATTTTCTCCTTACATCTAATCTAAACTTACCCTGTTTCAGCTTGAAACCATTACCCCTTGTCCTATCAACTCAAGTTAGCAGAACTTGAACCAAAAAAACAAATCAATTTGCTGACAATACTCTTTCTGGGAACTTCAAATACTATAGCTGATTTTACTTAAATCTTCTTCAAAACGTGGAACAGTTACTAAATTCAAATTAATGCTAGAATTTCAGAATGGGGCACTTTGTGGGGTACCTAAAGCACCCCTCTTGACTTACTGAAGCCAAAAGCTTCAGATGAATAATGGAAGTTGTAACTCGGGCTCAGTATGGTTGTAGCTACACCGGCTTTTCATACCACGTATGAACTAAATGGCATTTCCTTGTTAATTGTGTTATTTCTTTAGCCATTACACCACAGCAGTAAACTGCTTTACTTAACTTGTAGATAGGAAGAAAAATGAGTAAAATGATCACAATGGTGCTCATCAATATTTTCTGGCAAGTTTTGCATTTTGTGTTATGGGGGGTTTTTTAGGGGCTTGGTCCAACTTTGAGAGAACCAATCTTGTGTGTGGTGGTTAAATAACATATTGTTTCGTCTCAAAGTATGGCAGTCTGTGAACACACCTGGTCTCTGAAATTAAGAAAAAAAAAATAAAAAGGCAACAAAAACCAAACCAAGAATGAAATGACTGTAAAGCTCCAAAATCACCATGGCTGCAAGTCCGCCAGAACACAGGACATCTTTGGACCATGTCTTACTATTCAAATTGTATTTCACAGAGCGACTGCTGGGTGCAGTGTTTTCTCTTTTAGCAAAATAGACTGTTGAGACAGTCTTATTTGTCAGTCAGAAGACTGGGAATCAGTTTGCAACTTTTTGGAGAACTTTTAAGCCCACAGGTCTTCTGCTAGTGCAGCAGATGTTACCACTACAGATGGCTCCCTAAGAGCAATCTAATTACAACAAAAGAGAAATCCTGAAAGAAATGTAAAGAAGTTTGAATTTTAACTCAGTCTGAGGTCACAAACAAGATCATTCCCAAGTCAAAACAGCACGTGATTTCTGTAATTGTCAATAAACATGGCATTTTGATAAATTATATATTTGATGCTACTTTTCTGGCTGATGAAATAGGTCTTCCTAATATATCTGTTATCTATTTTTTGGTTGCCATTTGGCTGTAACCTGTAGTTGGCTGTAAGGAAGGCTATTTATTGCACTTTGTAAGGTATTTCTTTGTCACAGCTTTCACACTGAAGAGTGTCATCACTGGAAGGAAATTCAAGGAAGAAAACATAAGACAGAGAAGAGAAACAAGTATGGCATACTGGCAGAGAGTTTTGTCTCCTTCTGGTGGGTGCTTAACAAGGTGTGAGCAAGGCTTGGCACCTGCTGTCACATGCAGCCAGCCATGGGAATAAGGGTTCTGCAAATATAAGAGACAAGACGAGAAGTTAATGGTTCGATGTAGACATATTTTCTCCCTTTTTGTCAGTGCCCACATACCAATTTGTCAGATTCAGTGTTTCAGTGAACACCTCAAATACAGATAGCAACAGCAAGTTAGAAGTGCCAGCAATGTCTTCAACATCACAAGTTTAGCGCTAATTGTTAGCACAAGTAATTAAATATTACTTGTGGTTCTTCAGGTGATAGATGAGTTTGCTGTGTGACAGAATAAAAGGCACATCTATTAAGGAAGCTGGTGTAAACTCATGAGATCTGCCAAAGAGCTAACAAAAGTCTGAAGCTGTTTAAGTCACAGACTACTTGGCCTTAACTATGTTATCTTAGAAATTTCATAGGCATCATAAAAAGATATTTCTTAGGGAACCTTTCAATATAGCATACTATTTTGCACATACTGAAACAGCATGAGAGTTCACGAGTTAACTGTTAACAATAAGGATTTTTTAAAAATCCAGTTACCTACAACTATAGGTTGTACAGGGGGATTTTATCAATGTGTATAAATACCTGAAGGGAGGATGCAAAGTGGATGGAGCCAGGCTCTTTCAGTGGTTCCTAGTGACAGGACCAGAGGCAATGGGCATAAACTAAAATACAGGAGGTTCTGCCTGAACATCAGGAAACTCTATTTCACTGTGAGGGTGACTGGGCACTGCACAGGCTGCCCAGGGAGGTTTTGGAGTCTCCATCCTTGGACATAGCCCAAAGCTGTCTGGACATTGTCCTGGGCAAGCAGCTCTTGGTGGCCTTGCTTGAGCAGGGGGGTTGGACTAAATAACCTCCAGAGGCCTTCTCCATCCTCAGCCATTCTGTGATTCTGTGATCGGTGAGATGTTGTATGTTCTGGCAAGGAGCGTAAATTTTTCATTCCTGACTTCTTCTGCATTACTGCGATACAGCTGTACAGAAAATACGTGACATGCTAACAGAAATAGAATATCACAATCAGGGATATTTTCCTGCTATATATGCAGATGTTACATTTAAACTCTTCTACCCAGTTCCCCCATTTTCAGTATGCTTTTAGTGCATAACCATTCCCCATTTACTGCCAACTGGGACATAGCAGTTGGTATTTGTGGTACCTACAGAAACAAAGAAAAGGACTAAGGATTATAGGGTATTACTGCTAACAAAGTTAGCTGTAGGTTCTCAGGGCTTAAAATGCATACACGTCTCTACTACTTTGTGCAGTCTGAAAATTTAAAGGTATTTTATTAGTTTCCACTTTCATCACTAGCTTCAAATACCAGTGGGAGGCAGGAGAGAAGAAAGCTTAGATTCTATAGCCCAGAGTGACTGGCCAACTGTGGTCCATGCAGAACATTTCAAAAAGCACATAAAGCCCTCAGAAGAGGATGTTGTCTTAAATAAAGCACTGTTCTTGTAACCCAGTGAGAGGGGAGGGGGAGGGCGAAGCAGGGGAAGAGAAGGAAGGACACAGTGGATATTGTATTCCTGGCTTAAGTTTTAGTATTTGTTCTCCACTTCTGTGGTCTACCAGCTAACCCGAGGATGTGTCAGGTTATTTTACATTTCCTCTTGGAAATTTTTTTCCCCATTGTTTATTGTAAGCCTCTTGCTTGCAACTGAAAGTCTTTTCTAGTTCCCACCAGCACAAACTCCTGACCTCTGGCAGGCTGGCAGATCTCGGATCCTGTGGCAGCTGAACTACTAAAACGTGCTTTTTTTTTCTCTTGTTCTAGACAGCATCCAGTTTCCAGGTTCAAGGATGAATTAACTTATGTTTGTTCAATAGATAGGGCAAAGTTAGAGCTAATGCCAGTTCTTTTCAAGTATATTTTGGATTGCTGCCCTTCTCTTAGATGTTGCTTCACTTTTAAAGCCCCAAAATCCAACTTTAGGTGAAAAATAAAATTAGTCTGAATAATAAATACATGATCTTGAACTCACCCCTTATGCAAATGATTCAAATTATGCTGTGATGAAAACAGAGTATTTAATGGTTTGGTTTCACAGAATTAGAGAGTAATATGCACAGATTATTTTGGCTCAATTCCTCTATGAAAGAAGTGGGTGGGGTACACTATTTTTATATATGTTCTTCAGTTCTCTTCTAACTGTAATTGAACTTTCTTCCCTCGTTAGGTAGCTTTCTGGATACCTAGGTAGACTTGCTAAGCCTACAACTTGATTTGGACAGCACAATGTTGTTTGTTACACAAATGGGGTTGAGAGTGATTCTGACAGTTCTCTTGCCCTAAATTATGGAAAGGTTTCCTTAACTAGTATTAGTTATCCAGACTAGAAGTAAAAAAAAAAAAAAAATATAAGTGGTCGCAGCATAAATATGCTGGCTAGCCTTAATAACAGTAAGTTGTGAGGATTATACACAAGTTTCTCCAAAACGTTAAGCTTCTAAATCCAACTTTAGACTTCTAAGTAAGCTGCTTCTCAAAAGTGCTGAACCTACAGCAGTTCCCATTGAATGCTCAGGCTTGTAAATGCATGACTGACAGGCACGATGGCAGTATCAAAGGGGAAAGGCGGTTGCTTTAAAAAAACTGGCAGAGTATGCTTTTATAATATGCAGCTACACTCCACAGTTTACACCACCAAAATTGAAATATTTGTTTTACAGCCAGCAAAACTGAGCTCACATGCTAAACATTCGTTTGATGTCCCATTGATGGAGGAAATAGTGTCTAAAGTATGGAAAGTTAGTGGCTTCACATTTGTGCTAGAAAGCTGCTCTAAGAAGAAGGTAACACTAAATGCCCGACCTTGCTTTTCCTAAATAAATAAATAAATAAATAAAAAATATGCAATTAAGGAACTAATTTAAAAGAGGTCGACTCTTACTAATGCAGGCTATTTACTCTTGGTAGAGGAGATAAAGCCTATCCTACTGAAAACATCCAAGCAGTTAATGAAAGGCTATACTGAGAATTTGTATAGCAGGTCTTAAAATGGCCTCAAACAACTTAGAGATTGAACTACAGTCTGCTTTTTAAACAGCTGCATTTTTAAACTTCAAAAAGTTTCAGTTAAAGTGTAACAGAATAGTTAAAAAATTAACTATGGTCTTCAAAAGCTTTTATTGCTGCAGTATTCGTGTCAGGATTTAACGGGAAAAGGGTTCCCTCTCTCGGTCACAGCAGCAATAACTACAGACAGACTCTTGTTCTAGTTGAGAGAACTGCATTCCCAGCGTCCTGCCTTGCAAAAAATCCCCACGTTTCTGCTAGATAGCAATTGTTTGCTAATTTAGTGCTAGCCTTCCTGTAACTTGAGGGCAGGAGTTTCCTCTGCTTGTCTTTAGAATTGTGTAATAGAAAACAAATGTCAGTGAATAAAAAATACCTGCACTGTTCCTCATGCTGCTAAATATTCCTGTTTCTATGATGTTCCATTATCAAGGGATGAAAATAAATCCCGAGAACATAACAGGACCTTCATGCATTTGGAAAAATACCCTCTTTCCCATATCTCATTTTGCATACAACTTCTAAGTTGAAGTTTTATTTGACTAAATTTTACTTTCTGAAGTCCTATTGTTAACATATAAAAAACTCATGTAAATTATCACAATCATATGCTTTAGAGAAGACTCTGACACTTCACTATGGGTCCAGGGGTTTTGTTTTGCTTCCTACTTTCCATGAACAAATTGTTGAAAGGAATTAATGTCGCCACCTCTGAGAACAATTTGCTTCTGTAACCATTCCTGTATTAATAGATTTTTCTGGTGTCATGTGTTTGCTCGATAAATGCAAATATCTCACTAGGTATTTGGCTCAATGCCTTCACTGCTTTAGAAATCGTTTGGAGACTGGCTTTCTGATTAGCATAATTATGCTTATTGTTGGCTTACTTGCCAAATACTCAGACTCAAAGCTACTTCCTGCTCGTTCATAATTTGTAGGCGATAAGACTAGTCATAGGATGCTTGTTTTTCACGTTGAGATTGCAATGATACATGATCAAAAGAAGTAGTGTTTGTTAAATGTCTTGCAATTCGACCCCATGTCCTAAAATGGGAAGGCACTGAAAAGGTTTGAACATGTGTGATTTAAGCTAGATGTTTCTTTTTTATACAACACCAACAGCTTCATAACACCTCAAACAGTAATTAATTCTTTGCAAATATGCTATAAGTGATTCATAGTATTTGCTCCCTCCAGCACAATTATCTGATACCAGTAAGAAACGTTTCTGCCTTGTCCAGGGATGTATGAGCACCATACAATTAGATCTATATTAAGAATTGAAAATTCATAGGAGAGTGCTTCGCATCATATGGTAATCAAAACTTTAAAAAAAAAAAAAAAAAAGACTTACCCCCCAAAAAAGAGGCTTATGAAAGATTTACTCTTGAGGAAGGAAAGCACTCCATAGACAAAAAACATACTTGCAGATAGAGATGGGTAACAGGAAAAGAAGAAGCCTGAGTCAAATTCTTGGGAAGCTTGAAGTTTGTTTGAAACTTCTTAGTAAAATATGATGTGGTACAAAACCAGCACTGCAGAAACCCTTCAGTAAAAGCTCTGCAAAGTGGGCATTATTATCAATTCTGAAGGACTATCTTTCCATTCCTAGTTCTGTTAAAATCAGATTTATCCTCAGAATATCTGCCTGGGCCTGAAGCAGCATTAAATTTCCATTTAGCAGATGTATCACTCTGGAAAAAGGGAAAAGTTTTATTAAAGTGAGAAGCCTTTTAGTAAGGAAGAGACAGAATCACACTATGAAGTAACATATATAACCAAGTTAAGTAATATGTAGTTTGCACTTATGGGCACAAATTTAAAGCTTCCATTTGTCCACAAACAAGCCCCAGATGCCCCAAGACAGTTCTATTTGAGGAGGTATTTATAGCTGCATCTGTGGTCAGCAAAGATGCCAGGGTGGCTCTACAGCATGTTCACTCTGTCGACACAGAACATCTCAAATCTGGTGACCACATGGGCAGCCTAGAACTGCCATTCAAACCCTCTTTGGTGAACGAACTATAGGTATTCTGCACCAATGATGAAGAGAGAGAACGAAGTTTCTGCAGGTGCCAGCTGATGAAAGGACTATATTTAATGATAAAGTTTTAACACTACATTGTGAGATGCATTCTTCATTACAGCACTCTATGGTTACTTCATTGTACGTACTGCTGGTGTATTATAATTCAATATTATTGTAGAGGAAACTACCATTTCCTCTGTAGATATAAATATTTGCTGGAACAAAGTCTTCCTGACAAAAACACCATTAAAGAATTCTCAAGCAATTCAGTGTCAATAAGATGAAATAACAATTTTCTATTTAAAGACTTGCTTTAAAGCAATAATCTGTCTTAGAAAATAAAATATTAGTAAGTATGAAGCAAATTGGAAGAATAAGCCCCATATATAACAAATACATACCTTTTCATATTGTCAGTGCAGGCAAGCATGCCATGCAGGCACAGACAATCATTCACGTCTTGTTTTCATGAAGCAGCATGTGAACTCAGTCACATACCAGATAAACTGTCAACAAGAAAACTTACCGAACACACTATTCTAAATTCTTAGTGGAAATGATTAAACACAGCATTCAGCTCATGCTCTAAAAACAAAGCAGATGATACATACACACAAAGGCATAAGTCACTCAGTTCCCCGTGCTACAAATTTTGACTCATGCGGTAGCTGCAGTTTTCTTAGCACATCCCAGTATGTGTGGCACAAATTTTGAGTGTTGGGTTGGTTTTTTTTTTTTAAACACATATACTCTTATTTTCTCCCCCTCCCCATACTGCATGAATAATTTCTTCTACTGTTGGCATACATTGCAGCAAATTTAAAGAGTGTTATAAGTTTTATACACAGGAATCTAACATTAAAAAGTTTGGGTATTTTAGTATCTTTTTAAAATAGGTTTGTGATCTTTTAACCAAGAGATGCATCTGTCTTCAAAGTATTTTCTGAGCTTTCTTGTTAAATATTGCAGTTTTATGAATCATGTTTTTTTCCTGATTTAAGAATTTAAAAAAAAAAAAAAAGAAAAAAAAAGAAAAAAAAAAAAAAGGAGTCAGATTTGGTATCTTAATAAATTTGATAAATATTTGTGGCAAAAGTGGGAAACAAAAAATGCAAGGAAATAAAGTACTTTCCTTTCTGTGCTTCTAGCAGATGGGTGTCCTCTGTCTGAGTAAGGGGTGCTCCCAAGCCCAGGGGTCCTGGTGGGTTCCCCGCACCTCCACCTCCCACCTCTGCCTGGTGTCTGAGCCCCTCTGCAAGCTGCCCCGGAAGCCAGCAGGACGTATGGCCACCAGATGCAGAGCTGAAGGCTTCCGCACATCCCATGAGCTCATCTAGTGCTCTGATGGGCTGAGAAAGCACCAAAAGAAGTCATGAGGAAGGAGGCTTTTTATTAAAAAAAACCCCCAACTTTTAGATGGACTTCCCTGCTTAGCAAGCAGGAGAGGAGAAGACCTTGTAAGTGAGGGAGAAGCTTATTCCTGTCCCTCTCCTGGTGCAGCCACCTCCCACCCTAAGATCTTGTGCACAGAGTCCCCCCACCATTCTCTTTTCCAGTGCAAGAGCTAGGACGTGTTAAATAAAAGTAGACAATGAAAGTTCTTCATGTGAGATGTAAATTTCTGGAATTCCCTGCTAAGGATGCTAGAAATCTGCATGGTTCACAGGGCAATTAGAAGCTTGCAGAACAGAAATTCAGCAAGGGCTATTGAATATGTAGGCGTCACTTCTAACCATGCGTGCAAGGGTGCAGACAGTCTGAGGCTGTGCAGGTAGTTGGCTGGAGCAGCCTTGTCCTGTAGTCAATTCGGTCTGGCTAAACACCTATGGGCCTCTGCTGCGAATCGTCTCATAGACAGGAATGTATTTAAGGGAAAACCTTGTTTATTCATATAGAAGCAAAGTTCCCACCCCTCAAAACAATAACTTAATTACATGCTGGATAGCAGCAGCTGTTCTAACTACAGCATGATCAACCCATTGCTTTTCTTGCCAACCACTTCTTCCTTCCTTAGAGATCTGCATCCTCTGATCTGTTTTGCTGCCTGTTATCTCTTAAAGTCAATAGATTTAAAAATAATTACTGCATGAAATACATCACTTCAAAGCAGATCCTCATTCTGAGGTAAAGCTCTCCCTCATACTGCTCATTTTCATCCAGAATTCTAAATATCAGCAGATCTCATGTACATATTTCTGTTTATTGTGTCTCAGGATGGTTTTCACTGAGATCTTTCCCTGTTCTACTCAGCCAGAAGCAGACATTTACACCCGTGCATTCTCCAGGACACAGTTTTAGCAAAAGCATCTTTATTTTTATAATTGCATTAAATGAATTAATTTTATTATTAATTATAATTAATCGATTAATTAATTGGCTTTATTATTAATTTATTAAATACTTTTATAATTACTAGCAGTATTCCTCACTTCTTTCCATTTTCTATGTTATTTTATTTTAAAAAGCAGCCTGCACCCTGCCTCTCCTCTTCCCAAGAAAGACATTTTACTACAGTGGCAATAGGAAGGCACTGCCTTGTTACCAACAATAAAGATAACACACCATCAGGTTATAGACAGGACAACACAGCACTGAAGAGGTAAAAAATAATCATGTAACCCACTGTTGAGTACACAGTTGTAGTTCTTTTTCATAAGGTACTGTAGGACAGGACAGACAAGGAGCATAAAGCAACACAGTACGTTTGCAGCACAGGTAACATTTTGTAATAACCTAGATAGATAGATTATAAAGAGTCGTCACTACGTACAAGTTTCATCTACAGTACTCCAGGTCATAAGTAGAGTTTTGATTTCCAGGTCTTCCAAGCAATTGTAAAATTTAGTATAACATTGCAGGTTATCCTATTTCTCATTTCATAAAACTTGTATCACCATAGCTACTATAAAAGCCTTCTATAACCAGTCTTAATATCAGTAACCCTGAATAAATATAAAAGGGACAAACAGCATTTTTCAGTGGGAACTCACCTTTAGGAAAAAATGGCACAAGGTACCAAACCTTTTTTTTTTAAAAAGATAAATCCTCCTCCCCTATATTTCAGAAAACATGTTCACCTAATTCTGAGCAGTTGGTTATGGAAGTGCTACTCTATCAGAGTGACTTTAGAGAATTCCTTAAATCACTACCCATTTCATGAAAAAAATGCATTTTTTTTTTAATCTTATAGCTGAGAGAATAGGCTAGCAACCATTGACAACTAAAACAATTTTAAACCAATGCAGTTACTCAGATTTACTTTCTGTGCCACTGAAAAACACTTGGCTCTCTCCATTCCCAGAAGCAAAAAAAAAAAAAAATCTTATATAAAAAATAATGGAACAATGTGAAGAATATCAGTTATTCCATATCTCCCATTAATGCTTTTGTGTACTGCAAAAAAGGACCAGTGTAACATTTCTGAATCACATTTTTCTGACATAAAGGTGGAGATCTTTCTTGATTGGTCCCTCTTCTAGGTAAGGCAACAATTTACATTGAAGATAAAATTCAGTGTTATGTTAGCTGACAGCCATCACACTTCTGAAGATACCTGAAATATCATCATTTTGTTGCCTACTCATTACAGTAAAATTTTAACTGGAGCTCTAGACAAGCTAATTTAATGCAGCACCTCTGATTCTTTTGGCTTAGAAGCTTATTCTGATGTGAACCTGATGCTGATATTGAAGATAGCAAAGCGCATATATTGAAGTGCTGTGAGAATTACAATGAAAATTCACTAAGTTTGCAGGGTGGCAGTGAATAAAAGAAGTTACTTGAGATTCAATTTTGCTTTATATTGCCTACACTTTGAGGAAAATAAAGTTCACCAGCTAAATTCTAATTAAATGAATTATTTTTAGCTGACAGAAACTCCCCAGAGAACCAATGAGCCATGATTTCCATTTCACATTCACTGTAAGACTTACAAGCTGTTTAGGATCCTTCTGGGTTGCTGTGATGGCTTAGAGGCTCCCAGCAGGTCAGCCAGCATTGAGGCACCAAATACAATGTCAACATCACTGCTAAACACACGGAGAAGTGTTAATTGTCAAAGAAAGGAAGATGCATTGACCATAGCACAAACAAGCCAACAAAAATACCCTCTCCATCATTATTTGGAATATTTACAGGTATAGCTATTTGACCAGATAGACTGATACAAACCTACAAAAGTCAGAAAATAGAAAAAAGGGTTAGAAGAAAGAGAAAAGGACTGAATGAGACAAAATCCAAGGTGTCAATAGGGCAGTTCTCTACAGAATTATTTACTATAGATGAGTTTTCTGTTAATCGTCCACTGGAAGTTTTACAGCCCTTTGAACACAGAAACAGCAATATAAGCTTTACTTATCTGTCCGGGGGTGGGGGGAGAAGATGGGGGGAGGATGAGACATGGACACCCAAGAATGCACAAAGAAGCAAAAGTAATCCCTCTTCTCACCATATTCACCACCCTAAGTTAACCTGAAAACACCATCCCCTACTCGAAAAGGCTTATAAGCAGCTATCTGCGTGACAAGCAAGGATCACATGCCAACAGTTCCCCAGCTGATTAAACCACAAGCCCTTGGTGTGGCTATATTGGAGCTGGTAACCTTTACAGCTGCTAAAATAGATCTGTGTTCCTATTTTAAGGTGCAGAGCTCCTTGCTCTGCAATGCTCAGCTGAACTGATCTTGATATCTAGCCTCATTTATGTGCTCCTACCTTAGGAAGCAGCTGTGGGCTTTGTGACTAGAAAGTGCATCGAAGTCAGATGTCCTCTCCCAGAGCCAGAGCTTTCTCGGGCTCTTTCAAGTCACAACCTAAACTGGTTAGCGATTTTATGAAGAGACACACATACAGTCAGCATCTCCCCTCCTTTGCGAAAGCTGATTTCACTCAATTGCTCCCAAGTTCTGTTCTCATCCATTCTCATGGGCTCCCTCAAACCCCACAACATTATGTTTCCATGTCAGCTTTAGCAATGATGACCACTGACAGTGTGCCGGTTAATCAGCTCTTGCTCCCCTTCCTGTTACTCTTATCACATCTCTATTTTTTTCCCAGCTCTGATTCTATCGGTGGCCCCACAAGAATCAGCAAAATTTACCTGTATAATTTGTCTCCTAACAGCAAAATGTAATTCAAACTATTGTTTACTCTTCTGCTAGACTTCTGCATTTCAATTATAAATTGCATGAAAGGCAGAGTAAAAAGCTGTATTGCTTTTAACCACCAATGTGAACCTGTGGCAAACGCCAACGTCACCAGCATCTCTTAGACTCTAGCTCATACTCCAGTTACTCTGAGCTGCCCAAGGGGCCAGTCCTCCTCCTGCATCCAAGACCTGCAACCCATGACAACCAGTCTGGCAGAAAGGCAGGAGGGAGAGCTGAGAGAGAAGCAGCATAAAGTACTAAGTTTACAGACTGTTACTATCTGACAGTATTTTCTCTCAACACAACTTACACCATAATTTGAGTTTGGTTTTTGTTTTGAAAAGGAGTATTTCCTATTTTAAAGGGGGACAAAAAAATCCTCGTCAGAGTTCCTTGCAGTGAAGAATTAAGTGAAGGATCTGACCTTATACAGCAGCACTGTTTTGATTTGGCTTGCGCTCTGTTGTTAGTGTGGTGTATGGACAAACACCATTAGAAAAAAATGCCTTCGCTTTTTTTCAGTCAAAATATTTTGAACTGAAGGAATGTGAAAATATTCAGCAGAACCTCAGTAGCTGAGACAAGATTATATTTTATAAACATCAGGTGGAAATCCTGATTATGGCTACTATTTGTAGTGTGCTATCAGCAGAAGCAAATATTTGGAGATACAAGGCCTTTTGTTGACTTAACACTCTTGAGGGATGCTATGGAATAATTCAGGTATTTACTTTAGGAGGCTGAACAAAGGTCAAATGAATCTTTAGGAAAAAAATCTCTAGTACCATATACTACCTATATGTTCCCTGTGAAGTGATTTAAGAATCTAGGATTTTTACCTAACATAATTCTAGGTGATAATATTTCTCTATATTATACATTACACATATGATGGAGAGATATATATCATAGAGATGTTATAGAGAGATATAATATCTAGACACTATCTAGACACTAATGTAACTCCCGGCAATGGCTTTCCTGAGGCTAGGAAAGACTAGGTTAAGTATTGTTCCTGCAATAATGACAATTAAGGATATGATTATTTCAGATTAATGTTTGGTGTACATAGTGATTCATGTAAAAAACACCCTTTACAAGTCTGTCCTCAATTTATTAATATTATTTGCACTATTCTGAGATAATGCTTTGCAAGTCTAGGCTGGTTATAAAGCAATTTTGCTTCTGTGCCTTCATTCCCGCGTCTTCCTTTCCATTAGAAAATACTCTGGCAAGAAGAAACTAGTTTGTTTTATACGAAGCTGGGATTTTCCTGAAAATAAAAAGTAAAAACTCTTTATAAGAAATGTTTCACTTAGCATAAAGTTAAGTATTCCATTGAAACTATTAGTAAGGAAAAATGAATGATAAACTATGAAGGAGGTTCTTTTCTTCTTTCTCAGTAGTCCTGCATTTGCTATATTCTCCCAGAATACTGAAACTATGTGTTCTGGCAGTGTCTTAAATCATCCAAGTAGGCAATGTTTTGAGACTTAGACACTGGTTTAAGTATAAAAAATTCTTCAAATCATCATTGAGGTAGCAGGAAAAAAAAGACAATTACTCTATATCCCTGTGATAGGACACAAGAGGCGGCTGACTGTTTCTGCTGCTCTGAAGGTTTGGCTGGTTGTACGAAGCAGAACAGCATCCACAGCTGAGAAAAGAGCAGCCAACCTCAGCTTCCACCACCCATGGATTAAGGCTCCATTTAGCAAAGCAGGACCTATGAATTTAGGTCATTTCAGATCAGGGAAATCAAACAACTTGTCCACGTCCAAAAGGAAGACTAACCCACTGGGCTTTTTGTTGGAAAGTGTCTCCTCCCTCTGCAAACATGTGAACCCGATCTCACCTTTTGTAGCCTGTTTTCTCTGGAATCATACTTCAACAAGTTTGACTGCCTTTCAGAAACAGTTTGGGAATATCTGAAATCATATGTTTTAATGAATTTACTATTCACCCTTGCCTACCTCCACCCCCCCATCACCCTAGCCAAAAGAAACTAACGTGCTAAGACGTGGTATGTATGTCCTAACCAAGGGGCATGTCCTAACCAAAAAACCTATTCAACTACAAAATGATTTTCATATTCATTTAATTCTCACACACCTCTTAATAACCTATTAAAATTAAAAAAAAAAAAAAAAAAATTCTCTCAAATCCCGTGGCAAGAGTAGGTGATAGAGCAGAGTAACCAGGACAATTAAGAAGACCATGTGCTCTGCACAAAACATGGGAAATGAGCAGCTCCTTTATCTACTACTGTTTGAGAACACAACCTACTTGTTTCTTTTAAAAGAAAGCACACTGCCTTCTGGTAACAAAATTATTGTTTAAGCGGAATTCATATCAAAGTTAAGCACTACAGTTTTTGAAATTATGACACTAAAGATAGGTAAGCTCTACAATGGTCTTAATTTAACCAGAACAGGCCCAGGTTTGTGACATTCAGTGAAAGGCACCAGGATCTTTCTTAATGCTACAAGACCCCCTTCAAAAAAAACAGCACCAGAGTCTATTTTGCTTACTGAGCCTTCTCCTTTTCCCCAGAGCGACTCTCAGTACTCCTGCTGGCCTTTGGCACTAGTTGTTTTCTGATTATACTTTTTTCTATCCCCAGTGAAAATTCTGGTTACTTTAAAGCAAACATAATAGAAGATTAGTCTATAGATAATACATTTCTTTGGGGAAAAAAATGGACTTCTCAGAATTACATATTTCACCTTGTTAAAGCTGTCACAAACACTGACTGTTCATGAGCTGTTAAGCCAAAAAAAACATTCTGATTTAATCACAGTTCAGATCTCAGATTTGTCCTCATATGAGAGAGAAAAACCTGTGAAAACCTTGTAAGTCCTCACACTCAGGGG
Source organism: Podiceps cristatus (assembly GCA_000699545.1). Classification (NCBI taxonomy): domain Eukaryota; kingdom Metazoa; phylum Chordata; class Aves; order Podicipediformes; family Podicipedidae; genus Podiceps; species Podiceps cristatus. The sequence goes on from JMFS01055293.1 coordinate 15,720, forward strand.
ACATTTCTTCCTGACCAGCTGTAGGAAGCTGCTCCTTCCACTGACAAGTTTTCCCTAGACTCTCAGACACCTGCCTTTCCTGCCCCCATCCATCCCTTGATTCCCTCTCAGTCTTCAAAACTGAATCAACTTCTGAATCAACTGTGCTTCAGATCCATGTTCCCAGATAGCTGATCCAACAAGGTCTGGTCAGTGCAACAAAAACTCTCTGCATCAGAAATCATCTAGCATTTCACCATTTCAGTCCTTGGCCAAAAACTCTTCTGCCTCTTCTAGAGAAAAAGTATTTCTTAGTTGCATAACTTGTGCAAGTGTACTTGCCTTGGAGGACTAGCCTCATAGCTTGAGCTTGACACATGAAGAGAGACTGAAGGGACTGGGTTTGTTCAGCCCAATATCAGAGTGCCAGTCACAGCCCTCCAATATATAAAGTAGTTACAGAGGAGATGGAGGTACTTCCTTCACAAGGATGCATGGTGACATGACAAGAGGCAATGAGCACAGGTCGCTTTGGGGAAAACCCATCTGGATATAAAGGGAAGATTCTTCATGTTGAAAACCGTCAAGCACTGGAAGAGGTTGCTTGGAGAAGTGATGGAATCAGCCTCACTGGAAACAGTCATGCCTTGGCTTGACAAGCCCCAGAGAGCCGCCCCTCAGGCCCTGCTTTCAGCAGAAGGTTGGGCCGTATGATCTCCGGAGGTCCCTTTCAACCCAGACTTCTCTGTGATTCTGTGACACAGGCTGAGCACTGCTTGCACTCCTCCTTGTAAAGCAGCATCCGTCTCGTTCCTTTTCCTTAAGAACTGTGTTCTTTTGTATGCCACTACTGCACCTTCCCTACCTACCTTCAGAGACTTCCCATTACCAGCTATTTAAGTATCCAGTTGAAGACCTGAGCTTGCTTTTGACACTCCCAATGAAGCATCAGCAAAGCAGTATAAGAGATGCTGCCTTGGACTGAAGATTAATGCACAGCTGGGCTTAGAGAAGCCAAGATAAGGATCTGCAGAAATTCCCAATACTCCTGTTATTTTAGAAAATCCCAAACATTTTCTGCTAGAAAAGATCCAAAATAATACCTAGCATGTTACATTTAATAAGCATCCATACAACCACATCCACTGCATATCGTCATGTATTCCAGCTTCTCTATTTTTCTAGCTTTGGTTGTGTACACCTGCTTTTAAGTGTGCTCTGGCTCTAAATGACAGTGACCTACCAGGGATTATACACATAAATAGAAATTGTTTTATGAATACAATGGACTGGAATTTGAATCAAATATCTTCTCTCCCCCTGCAGCTTTTCAGTCTGTGTGGCTTCTTATCTGAACAGCTTTGTATAAAAAGCAGTGGAAATAAACAGGTCTAACAAGATTTGAAGTTTATCTCATCAGATCTGTTCTTGACTGAGTTTTGAACGCAACTCCTTGCATGCAAACTTGCCAAGTCACATTTGCATAAAGCAGAGCGTGCTTCTGAAATCTTGGAGGAAATAAAGGCTGTCCTCTCCATAGTAAGACTTTAAATTGTAATTTAGTGATCACTTACTTGCCTCTGGGCTTTTACCCACAGTATATATTCATGCTTAAGGAGATTAAATGTGGTAGCTAATAGTTTGGTTAACCAACATGAGAAGTCTAACCATATCAGGCTAACAGATCACTTTCCAGATTTTCCTCCTATGAAAATGTATGAGGAACTGTTACCACAGCAGTGCGGCTTATATTTTGCTTTAATACTTCCAGCCTCAGGATTATTTTGAAGGAATGTGCTATTCCATCTACACAGCCAGCATGCTCAAACTAAAGCAGTTTTATCTGCAAATTAAAGCAGTTTTATCTGCAAATTAAAGGCTTTCTATGAGGAAGTGAGCCTCTAAACTAATAACTGAAGCACTTAGGTCCTTTGCTAGTGGTCTCTTGGAGGTCTCCATCCTTTTTTTCTTCCAGGAAATTAAGTTCATAATTCCTAGAATTACATTCTAAATTTTCTGGAGAATATTACAAGTGACTAAGAACTGAGAAGGAAGCTTCCGAGTTGAGGATTGAGAAATCCTCCAAAGTGGAGGCAACATACAGCTAAGTGTAAATGTTGCTGACAGGCCAGGACCATAAATCTCGAGATGTGAATGCTGGACTATGCTGTATCTCCTTACCAGTTTACTGGCCTTGTAGTCTCATAGCCCAGCTTTTGTTACTAACACAACCTTCAGCAGGTTTGGGGTTTTTTTTGTGTGTTCTACAATAAAGCTGCATGTAGCATCGTCTGTACAAAGTACTTCTATTTGGCTACTTTTTAACTGTTATGCCAGACCAGTATGGAAAAAAAAATAAATCAAATGCACATTAGCTCTTTATATATTTTTCAGAAAGAAAAAAAAAAAACAACCAAAACAAACCCAAAACCTTCATGAAATCACAAGGGAGCAAATGCATTGCAAAGCTACTTTTTGAAGAGTACGTGGTAGCATATTTTTGAAGAGTACGTGGTAATCACTTCTTACAGGTATTTAACTGCTGTCTCTCATCGGAACAGCTCTGCAGACAGAGGACTGCTTTAGAAGGATTGGTTTGTAAAAAAGCCAGAAAATGGGGAGAGCCAAGCAGTCAGTTTCTACTGAAGAGCAAACCTCTTTGGCGCATTTGGGCAAAGTCACTCCTGATTTACCTATTATATGGAAACTTCATTAATATTTTTACTTTATAAAATACTTTGTACTCTTCAAATAAATTTAGTACTATCATATTACAGGACAGGCAGCTTGTTATTGATGATCAAATGTCAGAAGCTAGGGAGAATTACTTCAAATCTTATCAGAAGTTTTGAACATTAAAAATCATTTAACTTGCAAGAAATCCAGATTTCATTTATTCTGTTTTCCTGATAGGATCAGGGATAAGGATAACAAGTATCTTCAAACTGGCTGGATAAAACAAATTGATAGAATTTGGTTAATTAGAATATCCAGACTTTTTAATTTGGGCTGATCTTCTTACTAGCTCTGGGAATTGGAAAATATGTGCGATGCAACACCAATGGCAAGTCTGCCCTAGGCAGAAGGTGGGGAGGGACGGTGCTCAGAAGTACTGTCTGCCCCCTTTTACACAGCCAGAACCAAGAAGTGGTTCCAGGTTTCCACGCATGTGTCTCCGTGCATCCTTCCTGCCTCCCTGGTTGCTGAAATGCAAAAGTGACCTTCCTCAGTTACCTTGCTGCTTTCATTTATGGATTCTGCCAAAATGATTAGAGAGGAATCAAAATATTAATAGAGTATTTCTACTTCTAGATTTCCTTTGTATGTACGTATACAGCTTGAGGCATGCAGAGTTGTGAATGCGCTATTTGTAATCAGGCCATTAATGAAGCCAATTCTTTCATGCTTAGTGACTTCACCCAATACTACCGGGCTTTCTTAGTTTCCCACCCACCAATACTGTCATTGAATTCCCCAATGAGTACTTGCCCAGCTGTGACAAATTAAAACTCCATCAGATTAATTCATAATAATGTATGAATGGGGAATGGGAACCAGTGGATTTTGGTTTCATTGCTGTAGACCTTTGCTTCACTTTCAATTTACTTAAAATAAGCATTACAATATAAAACCTTAATATAGTATTTACATGATGATTTTTACTTACTATTGTGTGAAAAATTCCTTAACAACTGTGCCAGCATAAAACCCAGGAAAAAGCTGCTAAGTAGGGATTTGGTCTACTTCACACGCTACTTCAGTTTCTGCCTCTACCACAGACCAAGCAAGCCACCCTATACATTGTATATTCATAATATGGTTCTCTACAACATTCAAAACCAACTAGTCGTCTTTCACAACTCCTTTCAGCGTAGGACGGACTCTGGTGTTTTCCTGTAGTCCTCTTGTCAAGCTCAGAAGCTGCTTTGGTACTTGCTCAAGATCCTCTCTTTTCCCTGTGTTCCAAGAAGCTTATCTAATAACACGCTATTCCTTGTATTCCACCAAAGCTGTTGATTAACTTAGGAGGCACCTGAGCTTCCTAAGGGCCACAGCATAGCCTTTAAGGTTTCCCAAGCATTAGAGGCACATCTGTTCCAACGCTTAGGACCTAGCTAATACCAAATCGTGCCTAAACCCGATCAGAATCCAGAACATCAACATTCCTCTCCTTCAGTCCCCTGAGGAGAGCTCTATCTACCAGGCATTCTTGGGGAACACCTACTGAGTATCAGCAGGATCTGGCGTCTCACGAAACATTATGGCAACCACAACAGTTTTAAAAATTAAAGTTAATTGCACCACTTCCCTCTTTATTCCCTACCATGATTGCTGTAATGTTAAGGGCTGGCATCCTGGAGGGATGTGCTAGGCTCCAATTCTTATTTTCGATAGTTTTTTTCAATCCACATGCAGTTGATTGCAAAGTATTGGCTCCGTCCTTGTGACAGTGTCTATAACCCTGCTCTCTTCTTCTCAGGCAAGCAGCATAACTGCTAGGCGCTCTGGTCCGAAGAAACAGATTTTATCCTCATCAGTACGACCCATCACAAACAAAGGGGAGACAGTCCTGACCAAACCAAAAATCTAGTGGTTAAACTATTTCCTTGAAAGGTGACAGCCACAACCCTGATCTTATATAGGTACAAATAAAACTGAAACTGAATTCCTGCTTACAAAGGAAGTCCTGTAACCTGAATAGTGCCTTAGAAGGACAGTATCATGAAAGAGACATGGAGAGAAAGAGAGGGAGGAGAGAGATTGCATCTAGAAGAACACTACCCTTATAGCTTAGTTTCTTTACTAGTATTTTCTCAACCTGCCAGGCTGAAATATTGTAAAAAAGGGCAATTTCTCAGGTATAAAGTTTAGAATTCTAGAGCAGAACTGTGTTTTCTTTACAGCTCTGTTAGGCTTTAGAGATTTCTAGTTCCATGTAAGGCAATGCCATTCAGAAATATATTTACTTTCATAAGCAAAAAGAGGTGCATACTGGGCCAAGTGGAAAGTAATAATTACAAGTTTAGCTTTTAAATAGTTTGCTGGGAGCGTTCCTTACAACTTTTTCTTGACTAAGAGACGATGAATATAGCCACTTCAAGTTAGAAGAGCTGTTTCCAAGTGTTGTGGTGTCACTCCAGTAGGCAGCTAAGCACCACACAGCCAAAACCAGTCCAAGGTAGGTTTTACTGTCTGGGTCCATGTCTTTATTTATTTAATATATAATTTGCCATAAACAAATACATAAGATTTCCTAGTCTTCAGACACATACTAAGAAGCAATCTCAGTCCTACAGAGATTTGTAATAGCTGTTTTATGAATGAGGAATTGAGCTTGTGAATACATTAAAAAAATAGTCTGTCAGAAAACCAATAATTAAAGTTGAGTTTTAGAGGTACCTAGTACCTTACTCATCAAATTATTTTGCTTCTTCCTCCCAGCTGCCGAAGTTAATGTTTTTTAACACTTCTACATAATTATTTCGCTCATTCTGATCTGTAAAGTAAACCACTTTCAGGTGAGTTACTGCTACCAAAGACTGCTTCTTTGATGTATGTGAGTGTTTTAAATACTGCTGGTATTTGGATGAAGCTTTAAAATGTTTTGGAAGTATTCTTGCCTTGAATGTATAGATAATAGATACAAAGAATGCTTCTAGAAAGAATCTTTAGGAAACAGACACCAAGAAGCCCATGTCTTAACCGTGATTCCAGTAACAAATAAAATTGAGCAACAAAATGATGTGGGAACATGTCCCATTTGAATTTCAAAGGGAATTTCATGTGTTCAGGCTTTACTAGCACTAGCACTGGTCAGCTTCACACTGACGTATTTGTGCACGCAGGCAGCAGAGGTTTTTTTATACATAATTATATATATATATATAAAAATCAATTGTGGAAGTAGCATCCTGCTCAATGATTTTCAAGTTCAATATAAAGTATCTTGTTAAGTTATAAAAAAGGGCTTGATGATGTGACATTTCCAATGTCACTTACTTTGTTTTGAAGTCTAAGACCATGTTGCTTAAGATGTGAAAGCAATGGGTTCTCTGTCTTCTACTTACTGCTGCCAATGTTTTTTCTTTCCATACCTTTTAAAAATGAGGATGGTTAGCTGTCTGGCCTGTTCAGACATTCCTACCAATAAAAATGAAATCCAAAAAATTCTTCCAATAGAGAAAGTTAACAATGAAACAACAAAGGAAAAACTAGGTAAATTAATAGGACATCCTCTGAATAATACGTAAATTAATGTGTGTTTGAAATTAAAATAACAAAGAAATACCAAGCAAAGCCTACTTAGACATAAAGATCAAGAAAAGGCATATATATTTTCCAGACTTCCAGAAACAATAGTGAAGACTTCCAAGGGAAATGCAGAAATATGTAATCATGCATATGAAAAGAGGCAAAACCTAAACTCTTCAAAGTGCATGCACAAAATAAGTACAAAATAAGTTAATTAAATTTGATTTTGAGCTGAAGTGTCCAAAATAACTACTGGTTAAAGCCAAAGATTACTCAAAAGAAGAAAATTGCTTGACTGGTTTGCATTAGAAGAACTGTTTACCTAACTCATTGCATTCTCTAGTAACAGGAAAAAACTGAAGATACATTTTAGAGATCTTGAGGAAACAACTGACATAGATTGGGTCAATTAAACCTTACTGCAACTTAGTTTTGAGTTTGTTACGGAAACTTTATAGTGTTTTAAGTGAGGTTTATTATTCTCCATAAAAGCTGGAAGGGGGTTTCACAGATCTTCTAGGGGCAAAGCTGGTTTAAGAGTTTCCCTGTGCTCAGGGTGTTTGTTCCAGCCAGTGAAGGAGGACAGGAAGTTGCTGCCTCAGAAATTGCGTCGATTCACTGCTTGTGGGCTGTGTTGTAAACACAGATTAGTTCTCTAATTGGAAGGATTCCCCCTTCTGCCCGAGTCTGTCTCCTTTATGACACTGAGTACAGTTGACACAGAAACACACCCTTAAAAAAAAGAATAAATCAAAACTTAAGAGACAGAGCAGAGGCAACTTGGGTGAGCAGCAGTATTTTCTGTAGGAAACCCAAGAGGAAGGAAGACTTGTTTTTGTAAGTGCAAAGAACCCTGTCGCCTGCTGCTTCACTTCCTCTTCTGTTGAAAATGACAGTTCTGCTCATTCCTTGTTAGTTTTCTTTGTTAATAAATACACAAGTCTCCCACCAATTCTTCAAATAAGAAATGTGAGATTCCATGTTCGTGGTTATCCACTTGACTGAGAAGAGGCATTTCCAATTATAAACATTCATTAGATTCCTGAACTCCTTCAGGGTGAGCATTTGATTTGATACACAAGTTAAACTTGCCAAAAAAGAAAATCAGCAGTCCCTACTTATTCTGCTTATGCACTCTATTCTGTAGCTTTAGGGTTTGGGGGTTTGTTTTGTTTTTTGGGGTTTGTTTTTTTGGGGGTGGTGGTGGTGGTAATTAGGCTTTAACTTCTTTTTATCTATGTCGTAACTGTTTCTGATGGCTTCTATCATCTGCTCTCAGGACTGTTCTGCCTTTTCTATTTAGATGCTGCTGATGAGCAAATAGCTGTCAAATTCAGCTCAAGTGTTTCAGAATTTGCTTCTATCAGGACTCAACTTTGAGTTGTGAAAGGAATTGTAAAATCATGGTACTACTAGATGCTAAAAATGGAAATGTGAACAAGTATCTAAGCAATCAATAGTGCTCTGTCATTAGACTCAGAAAATGCTTATTCTCTGGAAAGGCCTTTTCCCCTTGTGCCCAAAAGGATAAAAGACAGCTCTTTTACTTTTTGCTTGTTAACATGCTTAGTTCAGATACTAAATCATCCTGATCTTTTCCTACACGTATCTCTGAAAAAAAATAATTTTATAAAAAATAATGGCTAGTTTGTACCGTGAATAGAGCTGACAATCAAGCACAGAGGAAAGGGGTTAAAGCTTTGGTTATTTCCAGAGCACTTTGCCTTTTTCAAGTGCACAAATTGTACTATTTTTAAGGACATAATTTCCTGCACGTTTTCTTTACCAGAAATGAAGATGAGGGGGAGAGATGTCAGGTGGGCTGATTGTCCCAAACAAGATGCCAGTCTGGTACACTAAATCTAGCTGCAGTTAGCTCTAGTCAGTGGCTGGTAAGGATATTTCTGCAGGCAGTGTTGGTAGTAGATGGTAAAATCATTCAGGTTGTCTATCTGCCTTTATAACTATTGCGATATTGTTTCTTAAATGAATGGTGTTTTTTGCTTAGGTATTTAAAATGAGTAAAAGCAAGTAAATAAATTATTTAGATTAGAGTAATTTAGAGTAATATATTTGGAACCACGGGGAAGCTATAATTGCCTCTGCCTAGATACAAGAACATGACCAAGTTTCATGTCATGTCAGTACAAAAGTCCAGCTGCAGATGCTGAAATACAAAGCGAGCCAAGGTCAAAGCACCGAAGTTTACCAGAGTGTAAATCTAAGCTGGAGTTTATCTGTGAAGAATTAAGGAAAAAACCCATGAATCTGAAGCCTCAGGGATGGGAAGAGGTAATAGGGCGAGTGTAAGCAACATCCCCGCACGCTAAGGGACAGCTAACGCACTCTCACCATTAAGTTTGCGAACGCTTGCGAGTCCCGGTGCAAACTTCCACAGGGCCCTGCGTCCCCTCGGCAGCGGGGCGAGGGGTCACCTCAGCCTGCCCCGGCTCCTTCAGGACACGACGCCCCACCTCTGTGTTGCCTCCCCGGTGCACCCCAGCGTGGCGCTTCCCGGGCTGAGGGGG
>JMFS01055294.1:0-10758 GCA_000699545.1 Podiceps cristatus
AGGCCCAAATGAACAAAAAAAGGGAAAATAACGGAACAAGAAGGGTGACAAGAAGGGAACATTAAGGCACCCAGAGAGGCAGACTCAAAAATAATCACTCGACCCCTATCCCTGACTGAGCTGCAAGATACCTGTAAAGATTTCAGCCATAACCAAGGCGAGCAGCTGGTCACCTGGCCACTCTGATGCTGGGACAGGGGGGCCAGCAGCCTGGAACTAGAGGGCAGGGAAGCCAGGCAGCTGGGATCCTTGTCTAAGGAAGTGACTATTGACAGGGCACTTGGAAGAGAGAGAGAGGAAGAGACTCCTGTCAGGTGTGAAGGACAGGTATTTTTTTAATGGAAGATACTATATGCCACCCAAAGAAGTGGATCGCTATGGAGGTAGGCATCCAGTTTCTGAGGGAATTAGCTGTGCGGGAATTGATTTATCATGACCCAGATGACCTGCAGACACCTGTAGATCCAGATGAGATCCAATGTACCCGGACCCACGTAGCAGAAGTTTGTACATCATGCACCATCATCGTACGCCAACTCATTGGCAACAATGTCTTGGAAAGACGACGAGGCACCACCAGTGCGTGCAGTGGGTAACCAACTCTGACAACACTGATTTTAAAAAGAGGGAGGGAAGGAGAGATTGACTCTCCTCTGTTTTCTTTCCTTGAGTTCTTAAGACTCTGAATCTGAGTGCAAGTAATACTAAACCCAGACCCTTACACTTACATTTCCATAACTGTGGTGACTTAAATTTCTAATTAACAAATCAGTTAAAAGAAAGTCTTTGAAGACCATTTATAGACTCAGTGGTGAAAAAAACCTGCAGTCTGGACAAAGCCGCAGAAGAAGTTACAAGCACAAAGAGGGGCTGTTCTGTTCTCTTATTAAAGTCAATGACATTCTTTTCACAGACAAGCACTGCCCACATTAACTGCCTAAACCTCAAAGTATATAATATTTATAGCGAACAATTATGAAATTAAGTAATTAAAGGGATGAGGAAATAAAGGAAATCCTCTAAAATAAAACTTACAAAATGGAATTTAACCAATAGAGAAAGAGAGAATAATTACAAACAAGCAATCCACAAGAGAGGAAGAAGTCTCCATCTCTGCTTGTTGTCCTTTTGGACAATGATTTTCCTTATCTTGCAATCAAAAGTCTGTATTAGACTTTTACACTAGCTCTATACAGAAACATACGCATATGTAACAATGAAGTGAGTGATAGTTATCATTCCTAAATGCTATATTAGTTATATTTCACACAAAATGAGAGGAAGAGAGTTCCATGGATACGCTGCAATTTATATTTGCATTATGGAATTTTTGCAGTCTATATTTGACAGATACTTTTATAAGAACTAGGCACCACATAGCTTAATTGCAGTTCAAATACTTCTTTGAGGTCAACTCACCCACTATCACGCTGCAGAATGCTTGCAAAATACTCAGATTTTCTATGTCCTCTAACCAATTGGGAGTTTTCATTAAACCATTGTTCTGGTTTTTACTGTTACCAAAAACTTTGCTAGTTAAAGGTTAGTGTGTCACAGTCCACATACAATCCATTAGCCATCCCTATTCATGGTGACAATTATAAAAAACGGGACTCACCTATGAAGTAGGACAGCAGTATTGCCAGCAGCACTGAGACCCCTACAGCACAGAGTGCAGTACATTTCCAGCTACAGTACTTCGAAGACTTCTTGAATTTAAAAGCACTTCTGGATAGAGTGTTCCTAGGTAGTGGCCGAGTAGGAGGGGAATAAACAGAGCCAGATGCCATTGTGTACCCTGGCGTTGCAGTACTGAACAGCGGAGTGGTCCCTGTTCCTGTTTTGAATAGGAAATGCCTGTGGAAGAAAGAGTAAAAGCACACAAAGATGGAGCGCATAAGCAGTCACAGCTCTTTTGTTTAATGTTGCCTATTTTTCAAATAGCTAACAACATCCAATCCACAAAGGGTCACAGATGCAAAACTTGTCACGACATTTTTTAAAAAAAGGCACTTTCACTTTAACAAAAGACTGACACCCCCCTTCCCCCCCCCCCCCACTTAGTGATACACTGGTATCCAGACAGGAAAGAAAACTACCCAAAATACTGTATGGTAGGGAGGAGGTCTCTCAGAGTTTTTCCAACAAGCAGGGACAGGCTTTCTGCTGCTGTTTATTTTTGTTGGCTTCCGCTACAGACTACAGGGAACTCCATTAAGAAGTCAATAATGAGCAATCTGACTATAGCCCACACTACTTATCACAGCTTTCCTGGGTTAAGTACAAAGAAAATAGCAATCTCTCAGATACAAACTTTTGGCAAGTTTGCCAAAATTAGTCAGTTAGAAGATTTTTTGGTGTCCTGAACACCCAGTTCACTAATTCATATCTCCTCGCACATAATCTTACTGTAAAGAGATCTGATTATGGATACAGCAGCTAGTTACAGCCTGGGAAGTACGCTAAAGAAATATATTTAGTAAGTGCTCAAAAAGAACCGCAGCCAGCAACAGAAATAAAAAGCAATGCCTAAGTTAAGACACACTCCTTAAGTTACCAGTAGACTATATTTTGTTCAATTAAAATTTCTAAAAGAAATACTACTCCCTGATCCTATCTACAGTAGTATCCTTTAATTTTAGTTCATGCAAGCATAATTGTTTTGGAAAAGCCTCGAAGCATGGCAAATACTACCTGGAGTTTTTCTCCTGACACATGTATACAACTCTACAAACAACAAAACCTCAGCCAAACAAAGATCTTTGCACCAGGGTTTTTTCCACCAGTTTGTTATGTTGGCAACACTGGAGCGTAAGGCTTGGCCTTATCTAATTAGGCTTTGCAAAACGAATACATAATAGCTAAAAATGGTAAGAAAGCACACTGTGGAGAATTTTAAACTTACCAAGCACAGGAACAGCTAAACAGAACTAGAGGGGTGTTTGCATTTTTTAACAGGTAAGAGACACTCAGCAGTCACTGATACCCAGGTCCTCCTGAAGCCAAGTGCATGCCTACAGTGTTTGCCTACCGCATGGCACCTATACAGTACGGGTCAGAGGATCTACCACCAAATGAGCTGGCTCTGTAGGGGAAAGCCCTCTAGTTACACCACGTGGCACTGGGGACTGCTTCTCAGCTGACGGGACTTTCATCCACTGAGACCCATGCTTGGATCCTTGCATAGTCATGGACCAAGCTATACAGGTATAGCAGCTTCGTCAGAAATGCACTGCAGAGACAGTAGAAATTAATTTGCCCCACTGCAGCCTGAGAAAAATACCAGCAGTTGATAAACAAGGTTTGTTATTTGCAGGTCGTTTTGCTATGGAAGGTTAACAGATGAACTAGAACATCTTGGCATAACCCCTCTCCTTGAAAATATTTGCATTACAAACATAATCCCATGACATATGCTACATAGGTGACTTCATTGTGAACAACATTAAACTTGCTGGCAGTAACAACAGAAGGATATGCACTAGATCTACTGTTGCACAACAGCACATCCCTATTTTTCTTGGCTTCTGAGCTCAGAGGATTACCAATGATTTCAAAACATAAAGCCCTTGTGGTTTAAAACCTCTCTAAGAAGGTACTTCATTAAAAGTTGCGACATTTTCTATGTAGCAAACACCACAATAATAATAACTAGCCCTATGTAAAAAATGTTTTACACCTTAACAACACCATTACTTTGATTTTACAGACTCACAGAAGCATGTAGATTCATTAAGTCCTGATAAAGTGTCTTATCCACTTGACCTTTACTGCTCTCATTTCTGGCTACATATGTTAAATGCTATGTCCAGGTATATTTCACAAACAGCATCTACACAGATCGCAAGAAAATGCCAAACGCAAAGGTGGTTTCCCTCTCCGTGTGTAATGTGAACTGTTTTGGAGGACTGAAGGAAAGCCATACAGCAGATGCAATACTATTCCTTATAATACTCCTCCTCCTAAACATCAGGTTCCATGTTAAAAATAGGAAGCTGCCTGACCATCCGGCAGTTTTCACACCCTCCTGCTCTTGCAGTTAGGCTCAACAGCATAAAAATGGAAACTGGCATTATACAAGCACTTGAATGGAACTTCATATGCTCTAAGCTTTAACAAAATAATGCAACAAAACATTCACCCTCTGATCTTTTCCTTTTTTTTTCTCCGAGAAAGTGAGAGCTGAGACGTTGGCTTTGGTACAGCACAGCCTACTAGAGACTGTAATCCACATTCTCAAAGCCTTTGAGGAGTTAATCCTATAGATAAACTCGGGAGATGGCCGCAGATCTGTGGTGGTGTGAGCTGTCAGAGCTCTGACAGTCCACCTCAGGCATCAAGGCAATGAAAGAAAAAGGTAACTTTTATATGTGAATGCAGTAGCCTGTAGCTCTAGGTAGCACCCAGCATGACTCCTCACCGTAAGCTATTCCTGCCTTGCTTTGAATCCCATGAATACGATGCCAGAGTGGTCACACCAGCCGGCCGGGGAAGGCTGAGGCAAGCACAGTGACAGAAAACCCAGCCTGGCATCTTCCTCCGGGTTAAGAAAATTTGGTTGGATTTCTCTATTCCTAATGAGTGGAGTTACTAACAAAGTTGTCAGAGACTCTCCTGCTACATTAACTCCGAATGATAAGTATTTAAAGTGTAACGCTATCAGACGTGCACATCTTGTCCGCCTCACTGAGCCGGGCCAAACAGTGCTCCTATGGGACACTCAGAAGGATATGGTATCCGACAACAAATCCAGGCTGCTTCCAGATAACGCTGAAATTCAGATGCTCTTGAAATATAATCTATCCACAAATGATTTTAATTATCTACATATCCATCTACCTTGTCTTTTCAAACCATGGAACTTGAATAGCTGATTTCTAAAGCCTAAACTGTTTGCACTACTTGACCAGGCACTGACTTACTGGCAATTATGCTTATGTTTCATCTCATAAGGAGCTTATAGCATCTGCAATAGTGTATCTGCCATTCAAAATTGATCATCTAACAAGCACTTGCTAGAGCTTCATGCAAGCAGCACTTCAAATATTTTATTAAGCTTCAGAGTACAAAAACCCAGCAGATCATGCTAATATTTTACAAGACAAGCTAATTCTGTTTTTATTAAATAACTCAATTCACTATTTAAAGCAAATCTTCTACTTTTACTTTTATTCAATATATATTTCTGTCTGCTTATTCAATAGATGTTTCTATTAAAAAGTACAGTTAATCTTAACATTTCAGGGGGAAAGAATCCACCACCTAACAAATTTAAACTATAGACTGGTAGTAAAACACAAAGTTATGTCATAAACTGATCCTTGGATGCAGAGACAGCTGGGAAGTCCCCTTATTTCACAAATGAGAGGCATTTTACTTCAGCTTCTGCCCTTAAAAGACAGAAATATAGCATCAAAAACCTCAAAGATGTCAGCTCAGAAAACAGAAGCATATGAATAAAAGTAAAATAATCATGCTTTAAATTTAACTAGTTACTCTCTGAGCACTAAGTGCTGGTGTGCACCTGTTGATGTGCAGATGATTTCCTTCCTCCTCAAGTTGGGAGAGGAGACACACCAAGTAAGATTTCCTCTGTGCTGCCACCTCCTCTGTGGAAAACAAAATTGAAGCACCCTCTACTAAATTCAGTAAGAGGGAACGCAAGAGGGGAAAAAAAGTGATAAACCCTGCCACAACTTGAGTAGAAAGATTAACTTAACTGAAAACTGTGTCTTTAGAGAGATGGAGATAGATTATCAAAACATTCAAGGACAGTAAGGCTCAGACCATAAGTCCAAATGCTTCTGATATAAGATAGCCAGGTGTCTAGCAACAGAAATGTAATTTAGAATAACTTTCTTTACGAAAATATCTGTGACAAAAACTTTTGGTCCTAGTTTAGAAGAAAATGATACTATGCATCAGTGAATCCAACATTACGTCTGGAAGGCCCTAAACTCCAGACTGCCAGAAGCACAGATATTATACAAATAAACTGTCACTCAGCAGAAAGGAGTGTTCCATATTACTTTTAAATAGATTACTCTCAATTTGTATAGAATTACTGTGTAATTTTAACATTCCTAATATAATTTTTTACATTAGATACATGATTTTTTTTAGCTTACGCTGAGATTGCTTCACCTTGCAAAAGATTCACTGCTATCTGTAGCTATGATTTCTCTGGTTTTGAGCACCATATATAGAATGCATTGTGAATACTTGGAAGACGTGAAAGAGCCTACCTTGTAATTTCCAACAACTTTCTTGGCAGCATTTTAGTTCTGTATTAAAATATTTTATCCACAGCAATAGAGTGCTGAATCCCACGGCAAATATGTCACAATGTATTAAAAGTCACACAGGACTCTCTTACAAAATTTGTACTAAGTAAGGACTTGTGAATAAGGCCCAGCAAAATTATACTGAATTCTCTAAGTACATCAGAACACGTATCGTATTTTATCACCTTGTCAGTGATATTTAAAGGTAGCTATTGTTATTTTCTGCAACATTATTATTTAGATGATGACTGCTGTCACAGAATAAAGGTCTATACCACTAGGCCTTCTGCATCTTCAACAACAAAACACTCCTCACCTTAAGAGCTACAATACTATTGATCCAGAATAAAACTGTATTTAGAATATGTGTGATTAAAAAACCTAAATCCCTCCCTCCCAATTCTTTGTGTATTGTTGTATATTACCAGCACCTGAAGAATCTGGAGCAGAATAAATCTATTAGTTTGGTCAAGTGCCTGAATAGAAAGTTCTCACCGTGATTAGTCACAAATGTCATAGTGCCATGGCTGTATAGGTTTTCTTGCAGTACTGTCTCCTACACCATCCTACATGCCGTCTGTTTGGTCAGTTAATGATACGGTGTTAATGATATGTGGCTCTTCAGATCATTACAGACCACTACCAGAAGACCACTGAGGAAGAACAGCTGTAACACTCAGAAGACTGCACTACAAAAGGCATTCAAGGTTCGAAATTCTCTCTGACCTGGACTTTTGAAGGACGTCTCTGTCTAAAAAACAGCGTAAGGAGCAGGATTCCCTCAAGCATATGTGGTACAATGAGCAAGTTAGTTCATTCCAAAAACTGTGGACAAGGAGGATAATCTTATTTGATAGAGAACAGTTGTGTGCAAAATCTGTGAGTAGCTGTAACTAAATGAGCAGAAACAGGAATTACTGAATTACCGCAGTAGGGCAGATCACCAGGAACCACAGCCTGTCTGAAAGCGGCCAGTACAAAGGGAGGGGATGAACCCCTTCCAGACTATTCACTAGCAGCTCACTCGTTCTCTAAACAGTCCAAAACTCACTCTCACTGATGTTTTGTGGCATTTTGCTCTGTAGGCTAAACACACATCGTGTCAAAATGTATTTTCTTCTATCAATTTCAATTTCAATTCAACTGATTGTTCCCTTGTTCTTGTATACTGAGTATGTACTGTTAGCCCCACAGTACATAAAGACTAAATTTTTACAGTATTCCTGCTTGATTCACTTTATACTTAGGGTAAAACATACACAAGCATTAAAAAGTAATTGCCTAAAGCAAACTTTAGGCTCTTTATGGGTCAGACAAAGGCAACCATGGACTTGAGGAAAGCTGTTTTCAGATACGTGTTCTTTCAGTGCAGAATATAACAAAAGTGATATATGGAAGATGACAGAATAGAAAGCGACTTGAGCAGAGGTGGAAGAGGAAAGAAAAAAGATCCCTATTTTTTTTTTTTGCAGTTGTTTCTTTTACCCTTAGATACCAAAAGACACCCAAATATTTGAGTATATCCAGGAGACTCTAAAAACTTCTTCCATCTAAGTAACAAGTCCACTAATCTGTTATATTTGACTCATCTGTTCTCCTTGCAATTTGAGGAACATCCTGGACATATTAGTAATTACCAATACAGGGGACCACTGTTGGCTCAAGAGATTATTGTACTTTACCTGACTCTTCCAACCAAGGCAATACCGTTCTGCCTTCTGTAATCACAGGGTAAGAACTTGATGAAATGAGCACATCAATTTTTATACTGTAGAACACAGGTTAATATTCCCCCCAAAACCAACTCAAATCTTCCATTATCTAACTCTATCAAAAATTACCTATTTGCCTCTAAGAAGTGTTAAATCTGTGCATGTTATTATATGAATTAAGATGCTTGTAACAAGCCCAGGTAAATGTTCTTATCCATTCTCCTAAGGTCCTCAACCTGTTACCCTGGATTCACTCCAAGACACGAAGCAGTAAAATCTACACCTTAGACATCTAGAATTAGGAAAACATCAATCATACTCTCCTAAGCTTCAAGAGGCGGAAAAAACTTCTACTGAATCCACTTTGAGTGAATGCAGGTTGAGAGAAATGTAAACTTCAGTGAATTTATGTTTTGGTGACATATTTCCCTCCCAGGAGACATGACTTCTCTGCTTTGAATTCGACAGAATTCCCAATGACTTGGTTTTGATGTTTAATGTAATGGTATTATTGAATTTCTGGGAATAAGAACGGTAATTATTCTGTTTTGTAATGAATATAGATGTGATGATTGCTCACCTGAACTGAAAATAAAATATCAGATTTTGTCCAGAAATGGTCCTGATTCAAAATGCACCTACCGAGAGAGAGCAGCAATCAGTAATTCTGCTTTTTAGAAGTGTAATGGCACCTTCTACAATAGTTTGGCAGCACCATGAGGCCACTGTAAGCAAGAAAGACATAAGGGTAGCTGCAGCTTTATCTTCTTATTTCTCTGATGGTCCAAAGGGGCATAGGAACATCAGACAGAAGAGACTTCGAGGTTTTGGAGCTCTCATTCTCTATCTAGCATTTTATTTGCCATTTCCATACAAAGAAATCAATTAATCTTAAGAAAGTAATTTCAAGAGAGGACGGATATATCCAACTGCAGCTATTTTAGTTTGCTCCAACTTCTCTCATTTACATTTTTGTATTTATCTCTCCTTGACTTTTCTTAATGCAAACTAGCTGAATTTTTCCCTCCTGGGAATAGGTTATCATGCTTTTTGTTTGTTTACAAAACCCCTACCAGATACATTAACTGTCAGAATCAGAAGAAAACTCTTAAGTGTGGAAAAAACAGTGGTCTGAGATTGCAATCAATCACTGCACTGCATCTACCAACTGGAGTGCTCTCTTTCTGCTGACAGACCCCATTCATGCTGGATTGAACCGGGCTCTCTGAGTGAGACCATGACCCTCACCTGCTACTTGACATTAGAGAGCTCTGCCTGGTTCACTAATGGATAGATCACATCAATAAATCTGATTCCTTGCACTGAGTTGAGGAAGCAGATGGAAAGAGAAGATTAATCTCTGCCGACTGACGTTACAGGGAAGATGTAAAAGATAACAGAAATTACTGGCTAGGTCTCATATGAACACTGGTTCACTGATGCATGAGATCAGCTTTCCCAGTAAGCTCCAGAAGGAATTGGATTTTTGTTTCTCCATGAGCACTTTATGCCTGTCTTCATCTTCTGTTAACATTCTTCTGAGATGAAACCTTGTAGCTGGTGGTGTTTGCCCTTAGCACAGGCTTACGACTGACTTCCACAGAAACATATGGCTGCATTTAACATAAATCCAAGCCAGCACAGAAATTACATTATGCTGCGAATTTGTCTCAGTTTATTTTCTGTGCAGAATCACAATCAAAAAATTGCTTAGGACGAGATAAAAGTGAATTTCCACTTCCTCAGAGCAAATATTAATACTACTAAAATCCCAGAAAAAGCTCCAAGATCACATCAGATCAAATGATGATCAAAGTTTGGGGGGAAAAAAGAAAGAGAAGAGAGCTATTATCCATATGCAAAAACAGAGGAAACATCTGCGGAAACTGGAGATAAGCTTCTTCTAACAGCTTATTCAAATGTTTCAGAAGAACACTCTACATATGGTAACACTTGCTTGAATTTGGGTGGGTTTACACTGAGGACCGCTTTCTTTACAAACTGAAGACTGAAAGCCAAGAAAGAAAAAATACTACTACCAGGGCTGCAAGTGCTTTCCTTACTGCTTGTGTGTTCTTTCACATCTGGCCCCTGGCAGGTTACTGCTCCACTGCTGGCTGCTGCTGGAGAAAGACTGGAGAAGTCAGGCTTGGCAACCTGCAGCTGAAGCTTCGAACAGCAATCCAGACATGACAGTATCCCGGCCTGCTGCGAAAGCCACTGGGACATGGTGACCTGAAGGACTGGATACTGACAAAAGCCCCAAACTTCCTCTTTTTAAGCGTGCAAGAGTAAATCTCTTCCTCTGCAATGCACCTACCTTCTTGGTGGCATGAGAAAGAATAGAGTGCTACAACACGCACTTGTATTTGTTCCTCAAAATTCAGATTTGGGCTGCTATCTCCCTCCCCCAGAGAAGGAGTTGTTCACTCCTGTGATAAGTAAATGCATATCTAGGATCAATAGAATCAGTATAATCAGCCAGCTCTCCTGAGCCTGCTCTTTCATACAATCATAGAATCATAAAATGTTTTGGGTTGGAAGGGACCACTGGCGGTCATCTAGTCCAACCCCCCTGCAGTGAGCAGGGACACCATTACCCAGATCAGGTTGCTCAGAGCCCCGTCCAACCTGGCCTTGAATGTTGCCAGGGATGGGCCCTCCACCACCTCTCTGGGCAACCCGTTCCAGTGCTTCACCACCCTCATTGTAAAGAATTCCTTACTTATAACCAGCCTACACCTACCCTGTTTCAGTTTAAA
>JMFS01055300.1:0-17930 GCA_000699545.1 Podiceps cristatus
TTTTCTAAAGCCACTGAACAGGTTATTTGTTTGTTTGCTTTTGGGGATGATGCAGTGAGTGGTATGTCAAAAGGGAAGTCCTTTGTTATCTCTTTTTCTTCCTTTGAGACCTTAGTAAAAAGCAACTGTGATTTTTTAAAAAAAATTTTTTCCTATCAGAAACTGGGAGAAGAAAAGCTTTGATTCTCACCTAATTATAAACCTCTTTCTTTTGAAGTCAAAAAAACATAAAAAAAAAAAACAACAAAAAACCCACCCAAAACCACCCACCCAAAACAACAAAAAACCCCTAACCCACAGAAAATTTTTTAAAAAACACCAAAAGTATATAAAATATATGGAATATACATGGAAATATAAATTAGATAGGAATGTGGATCAGTGTTTTAAGTGCAGCTTTTGAGGTAGCAAATTTACACTACAGAATGTAACCCTGAAACATGGTCATTGCTAGCATATAATCTTGTAGAAAACAAATCAGTCAAAATATGGACATTTCTGTCCATGAAAATTAAAATGTTCACTTAGAAACAGTAAAATTTTGGTTGTTAATCATGATCTAAAGAAGAATAAATTTACGTAGGCCAAGTATATACAAGTGCAAGAGTTCCCTCACTTTCTTCTTCTCATTTACTACAGTGTGATTACATCCAACTGCATTCTGTCTAATCTTCATGACATAAAAAGTCTATTCAAGCAATAAACTAAAGTTTATGGATCATCCATACTGCTGTGTGATTCCCAGCACACAGTAATTATGGAGGAAATTCTGATGATTTAGATAGCTGCTTTTTTGTTCTATTTGCTTCTAGTTAAAACATAAGAGAAATATCCCAGAGAATAAGATAAAGGTTCAAACCAGTCAATGTGAAGGTATTGGGTAAGATGAATATGTAAATATCTCCATCAAGGCAACAGAAATTCAATGAAGTAAAAATGGTATGAGGAAGATTGTGTGTTCCACCTTTTGGACCGTGTTGTTTAAATAGAGAAATTAATATCAAGTTTAAAAAATGCATTCTCAACTCTGTTTCTGACTTGAATTTTCAGCCATAAACCCTTTCTGCCTTCTTTAAATGTAAAATGCAAAATTCAAAGTTCAATACACAACAAATTGCTTGAGCAAATATTTTGTTCTGAGGAGAAAATCTTTTCATACTTATAAAGTACTTTTTTTTGATACTTGTAAGTTTGCTGCTTGCTAATTTTTCAGACTTAATGTTGACCATTGATTTTTTTTTTTTTTCCCCCCGGACACATTTCTGTCTTTTGAAGTGGGACAGCTCTTCATCCATTTGAGAGCTACTGAGACATATGGCCTACAGCAAGTGCCAATCCAACTTGGGCTACTGGGACAGCTATAGCCTTTTCAGTTGCTTGTTTCCTATTCAGACAACTTGACAGAAGGAGGGGAGAAACCCTTTGCATCTTTTGTTGAGGATAAAATAAACCAGAATAAATCAGGAAAATCTTGGTTGCTTCTCTCAAGGATAAAATAAAGCCAAATCAAAAGACATTTGTAATGTTAGGAAAATCCAGGATTCTTAATGCACCTTACTGAAGTTTGGGTTAGTAATTTGAGATTCCTAATTTGAAATTCCCAGTCAATAAGATAAAAATGTTATTTGTCTGATGTCTAATATTTCTTATGTTTAATGAAATGTTGCAGCAGAATGTTAGAGATGTGTTAACAAGATAGAGCTGGTAACATAAGAAGGTAAGTCAATTATTCCCTGACTACTGCCTGCAATGTGCGTGAGGATAGTGTGGAATATTGTCCGTAAAGAATGAATTTGCCTAGAATTGAACTGTCTGTATCAAAACCAACAATACATCAAAACTAAGAAGTTGCATCTTGCATTAACACCTAAAATTTCAGCAACAACTTCATCCTTCATTGGGAACAGATACAGAGCGGTATGTGAAAGGAAAATACTGCATCATTGTTTTATGAAGGCAGCATAGAAGCATAAAATGAAGTGAGGAGGAAGCTCAGAGGACCTATCAGACTGCATTCTGAAGCTGCCTTTTGTTAAAGAAGCATTGAGGTGTTCACAACTAGAATGATCCTGACTGGAGGACCATAGTACGAGGAGGAGCTATGGCCCACGTAACTGTCAACCTGAGTAGGAACAGGCCTGTGCTGTGCTGCACGTGCAGCTTGGGTATTCAAGCCTGTGCATTTGACAGCAGAAATCATGAGCAGAGTTGTTTCGTTTCAAGAATAGTCTTATAATAACTTGAATGACCGAAACAGGGTAACACTTCATGGATAGGATCTTCCTAACCGTGCACCACGACTGGAGGCTCATTTAATGCTGCACAACTTAGGGTTCCCAGCAACTGAAGGGACATAAAATGATTACTTTTACTATCCTCTCTTTCTTTATAGTGTTAATAACAAATAATAAATGCTAATAAATGGCATTTTGAATACTACTTTATAGAGTCTCAGTGCCTTTCTTACTGGGGCATAATAAATCTCCTGGTGTAAAGCAATGACTCACTATACCTGACATGAAGTACTAAAGTAGAAAACATTCAGGTTCATAACTAAGTATTTTAGGTAACTACTTGGTATTTTGGAAAGAAAAATTCTGGCAGAATTCACAAAAGACACGTCTTTTTTCTACTAAAGGAGTAGAACTTTGCTATGGAAACCCCCTATTAGTTATATATATGCACTGGCTGAATAACTGTAGAAATGAATACATTCCTATAAATTTGATTGGACAACTTTCAATGTGTCTATTCACAAAAAAAAAAAAAAAAAAACAACACCAAAACAAAACAAACCAACAAACCACCAACCCTTATTGTTTTAGCTGTTTCATTCATCTTTTATTTAGTTTGTCTGTAGAGGGTTTTCCTTGTTTATTTGTTTTGTTCTGCTCTGGTTTGTTTTGATTTTTCATTCCAGTGAGATGGCTAGTGTTCACATAATTATTTTCTTTCTTTACCAGCTCACACAAAACTATTATTTATAGTTATTTTATAAAAAGGTGTGTGCATACATACACACTATAGCTATTATTTAGCTAAACGCCTGAGACATCTGACACTTTCTGGAAAGCCATAAACCTTTTGTTATAATTATCCTATAATTATATAACTTTGCATGTTCTGTTGTTCCAGCACCTGTAAACAAACAAGGTTGAATTTTCAACCAAATTTTAAACTGGTGGTGTATTTTCCACATGATCATAGTCAAAATGGACCATAATGGAACAGCCTGCAGTACTGAAAATATGACAGACACTTAAGATTAGTTTTTGGTGGAGGATTTTTTAAATGGCTTTTGCTAATTTTTCTGAGAAGACTCTAGTATCGACACTAAAACATTAATTTCTTTTTTACAATAGAACAGTTAAAACTTACCCATTAACTTTTTTTTTTTTTTACTTTTTTTTTTTTTAAATAAGGTCATTCAAGCTAATAACAGTTCTTTGAGAGTGACTTTAAAAGCATTCACTAAATAAAGGGCAGATAAATTAATCTAAATTAATTGCATTTCATTAATACTTCAGTCTGAAGACTTACCAGTGATTTGAGAAATTATTTTCCCACCTCACCTCAGATAGCTATTGGCACCTTTAAAATTAAACTCGTTTAAAATAACCAGACTAGAGACTCAGAATTTGAAAATTATTGCAGAAGGATTGTGAATATATATCCGACTTTAAAACCATCATGTGACATCTGAAATGTGATGCCATGTGATGTCTCAAATACATTAATGCTTATTCCAGTAATTGTTGGAATTTGTTTTAAAGGCAATACATTTAACTTCGGTAGTTCCAACAAAGTTCAAAGAAACATGCACTACTCGCAGAGTTCTGGTAATATTTCACTTTAGATTTAAGGTTTTTTTAAAGGCTGCCAAATATACATTTATTTGTAAACATCCCACAGAAGAAAAGGAGCAGACATTATACTACTTAAGAATCACATTTCTAGCATAATATGTATTTTTCTGTGTGGGTTACATGGGAAAATATTTCATAGAGTCTGTACATAGGTTGGATCTGAACATAGAACAGGCTGAAGCAAAACCCTTTAACTAGCAACATGACACCTTTCATCTTCTGATCAAAATCTTGGTACGTTTCTCCTAACATTTAAAGTGTACCTTTTCACACAGGATTCAACATATCTTTATTTCACTGGATGGGATTAGTATTGATTAGGACTGTCTATATCACCTGCGTCATCAGTAAGACATTGGCAGTAGTTGCTTTTTAACCTCTGACACAAGTATCATTTACTTTACCTTAATGATTTAGCAGTACAGAACCTACCATCAGACAGAATTAAAACTACGTTGCTCTTTTAGCTCTGATTTTCATGGTCTATGTTTGAAAGTCAGACTTTATAACTTTGAAAACAAGAGTTCACTGAGAATGACTACATTTTCTCTTTGCTAAAAATTTGCTTGCTGGCAAAAACATACAATGTATGTTTGTCCTGTTTGGGGATTTGAGACATAGCTCCTGTCATGAAAGACGCTGACATGTTCTGCTGGCTGAGTTTGTGGTAACAGTGTTTAACTCATGATTTCCTCCTTCTTGTAAAACATCACTCAAGGAAGCATTGTTTACCAACTATAAATTATTGTTTGCTGCATGCATCGATTTTCTATACTTTCTCCCCTCAGACTTCTTTGAAGCTGATGTACTTGCAGAACCCCAGTGTTGCAAGAACAGAAATCTCTTTTCTCTCATTCTTACATGTGTATTTGAAGGACTCATTTTTTTCTAGGAGAACTAGGACTCAGGACAACATTTGTGTTCTGAACAGCAAAGATTTCTTGATACGCACCAGGCCACAAGGAAATGTCTGATACGATTGCCTGTGTATAGGATGAAGGAATTGCTGCGTATCTGCATATATGCATAACGTCAGGATCTCTTTACAATCTCTTCTTAAGATATCATGATGTCGTTAAGTAAAAAAAATATTTGCTGCAGAAAACCCATATGGAATATTTGCTTTCTTTCATGGCAAATCTCAACATTTGTAGCAATCGTTCAAGTCTACTGCTGTTGGACATCTAGCCTGACTTTGTAGACCCAGATGATTCTAAATTTTTCTGGATATTTATTTATTCTGACCTGCACCAAACTAGAAATTGTTTTCAGCTTAGACTATATACTTTTAATTTATTGTTTTATAATGGCATACTACAACTTTTCCTTCTTGTTATCCACTGAAACGAAAAATTAACTGTTTTGTTTACTGAATCTATTCTGGTTACAGACAAGATTGAAACTATCTTTTTTTTCTTTTTCTTTTTTAATCTAAAAATGTCAGCACTACTAAAGAAGTGTCTTTTAAGAACTCTGATTCGTGCTTTCACTCTGAGACCGAGAGGTGTTAAAATATTATTATTCATATAATTTTTGAGACTCTCCAGGGTGCCCGTAGATTTGAACCTGCAATTTGATATGTATTTGTACTACATGAAGTCACGCTGTAGTTTTCCTTTAAAAAGAAAGTATATACTTGAGGGGTTAAGGCTAATGTGACAGTTTCCAGCATTTACTTTGTCATATTAGAAATTCAACCAGAACACTAGCAGACCTCTTGAAATCTAATCCAGTTTGGTTCATTTATTGCTTTGAAGGCTCAAAGAGGTCATTAAAAATCAGCATGGATCCTGGGCAATTTTTCATATATACAAACTTTTCACATTGTATTGTAAGTGTACCTCAAGGGCATATTCTAGTAAAAGTACTTTCCAACAAATCCATTCAAATTGCCTCTGTGAGCCAGATGTCTCTGGTTTTGCCTTCATCAGCAAAAGTAGGGTAGTGTTTTAGTTACCACTGCTGCTGCTGCTAACATCAAGCATGGATCCTGGGCAATTTTTCATATATACAAACTTTTCACATTGTATTGTAAGTGTACCTCAAGGGCATATTCTAGTAAAAGTACTTTCCAACAAATCCATTCAAATTGCCTCTGTGAGCCAGATGTCTCTGGTTTTGCCTTCATCAGCAAAAGTAGGGTAGTGTTTTAGTTACCACTGCTGCTGCTGCTAACATCAGCATTCCAAAGTCAAGTAATGCCAATAGAAAGTACACTGAAGTTCAGTTGAATGCTCTGGAAAGGGAAGCCTATAGTATTACCTGCAGTGCCTGTTAATCTCTGAGGAACCAAAGATTGTCACACCTTTGAAAGTTTAATTATTCAGAATTACACTTGGTAAAGATATACATATAATAGCAGTACTGGAGAAATCTTTCCCTGACAATAACAATAATCTGAATTCATCTCATGATCCCATCCAATAATGGGAAGATGATGATGATATTGAGAACATTGTCAAACTCTGAGTGTTAGCTTACTTTGCTGATTCCCTGAAAGGGTCCTACTCTTCTCAACTTACAAGTGAAATTGCTGAAATCAGAATTACCTCTGATTTTTGACATGAATGTTTACCTAGAATGCCACTGGGTTTTTTCTTCTTCACTGTAGCTTCAGAATACATGGATCATGCAGTATTAGACAAACTATACTACAGCCAATTAAATTAATGCCCCTGTTAAAAATGAGAAGCAAATGAGACTCAATTAATTATGTATATCTGACTGTGTATACAGATGAGAGATTTAAGGAAAAAAACACACTTTCTGATAGGGAAAAAAAAAAAAAAAAAAAAAACCCAAACAGGGGAAAGAGCTTTAGAATACCACATAAGGGACCTGACACATCCAAGGATTAATATTGTCAAGCTGCTTACTTGGCCTGTTTAAGAAGGGACCATATTTTGGAATTGGAAGGCTCAAGTTATATTTTATCAAATAACTGAAAACTCAGAAGCTATTTGTAAAGAATATTCTGGATCTATTCATGAAAATATAAAACCTTGACATAATAATTTCTGATTTAGACTGCCAAGTCTTCCTTCTCTCTTGGTTAGTCATTGGTTTTGTTCTTATTTTTTTTAAGTTTGTGCTGTGCAAAGCTTTATGTCAACACTAAAAGTGGTGTGTGTGTAGTGTTGGCAGTTGAAAGGTCAAAAAAACAAAACTACATTTTTTTTTTTTTTTTAAATTTTATTAATTCTGACAACTGCCTCATTGCTGTGTGGCAGATGGCCATAAATCCAGCCAACATTTGGTCACAGATCATCTTGTCTGAAACTGCAAAGCAAGCAATATTTTAAAGTAAAAGGTATTGCTTCACTTTTAGACTCATATTTGGCACCTACAGAACTGTGAGAAAAATGATGAGGAAAATTATTCTGTCCAGCCTGCCAGATTTTTGTGGCATCTTCATTCTCTTGTTCTCTCCTTCTAAGCAGATTCTCACACCTGTTACCAGACTGCCATGCTTGTCAAAAACAATAACAGCAAATGGTTTTAACTGTTAGAAACAGTCCTCAAGGCAGGACCATTAAGGAATCCTACTCATCATCCAGCTGGTCACCCAAAATCTACTTGCTGCTGCAGTCTGTGAGCAAGAGGTTCTTTTGCATACAGTGTTTGAAAGCTGCTTTTTAATTTTGGCCTTATTTTTTGAACCACAAATATCTGTCATACTTCATGTGCTAAATTTACTACCTGATAGTGGAAGCTGTTTATTTTAATGCTATTTCAACATTTCTGAAAAGAAAATAAGGTCTTGCTATGTCAGTTTGCTCTTGTAGTTTCTCTGCATTCATTTTGACTGGCATGTTGAATAAAAAATTTTCCTCAAAAGTATCAACCAAAATTGCCCACATTTTGGCAAAAATATGAACATCTCTAAATGCATAATGTGAAACTAAATAATTTAAAGACAATGAATGTGGTTATTAAAACTTTTTGAACCCCAGTAGATATCAGTAAAGAAGGCCAGTCATTGGTACTCTGTAAAAATACCTTTGAAAAGTGAATGTTGTAGTATTGCTAGCTATTTTAAAATAATGGCAAATACATGGTTTTCTTGTTTACATGTAAAGGAAAACTGGTAGGTGAGAAAGTGAATGCTGATATATATATATAAAAGTATAAAAGGAAAGTACTTCATACAATCTGAGTAGCTAGATGCTCACATTGCACTTTAAAATTTTGTCTAAAAAACTCTTGAAATAAAATACTCTTAAATAATTTACTATTGGCTAGGAGAAAGCATTTTTAATTGTCTCTCCTTCCTATCCCTCTTTTTAGTAATTTCTTGTCTAGTACTTTCCAAAAGTTAAAAACAGAATGTGTGTGGAAGATCCTAAATAAATCATTCTCAATGAATGTAGCAAGGAGGTAACTTATGTGCAGGGTTTTTCCACAATGACAAAAACTAAGCACCCACAGATACATGAGGTTCTGCTAGATGCACTAGCCTGCTTCCACAACGTGAGTGCGTTAGATACATTTAACACTTCATGTGGAAGTGCTATATACTAGAAAACGCTCCAGACAACACCTGGTATAATGCCCATGCTATGTAACTTCTGCAGACTGCTATGAAACCCAGGAGAGAGCTGCTGTTGCTTACTACTTTCTGCTATTGTTTATTATAACTATAACCTAAGAGTATGCATGACAGAGACCAAAAAGAATTCTCAATACAGTAAAACCTGTGCTGTTTCAGCTGGTTCATAGTGAGTTGCACTCCCAATTGACTTAATAGTATTTGTTGTCTTACTGTGCTTTCATGACGGAGAATTCTACATACAAGATAAGTGGAAAGGTATGGCTGTTGGAGCAGCTGTTTAAGTGACTGCTTAAATACTGATTTTTAATTATTTTTAATAATTTTAATAGTTTTTAATGATTTGAATTTTTACTGATTTTTGATCATTTAATAAAAATGCTTACTGATAAATACAAATGTTAAGTGATTGATTAAATATCTAGTAGAGGAATGAAATCGTGCTGCCTTTCTTAGAGGCCTGTAGAGGCTGGAGGAGGGGGCCAAGAAGAAAGAAGTCCAACGGGGACAAAGCCAAAGCCCAGCTGCAGGCGGGAAACACCCTGCGCAGCTGTATGGGCTGGCGCCTGGCTGGCTGCGGGCAGCGCTGCGGGAAGGGACCCGGGGGGCCTTGGCGGATACACACTGAGCATGAGCCAGCAGTGCCCTGGCTGCAGGGACGGCCAGCAGTGCCCCGGGAGGTATTCATGGGGGCACAGCCAGGGCATCGAGGGGAGGGATTATCCCATTACACCCAGCACATCTAGCGTGCCACATCCTCTTTTCAGCATCCTCATACAGGAAAGACCTCAACAGATCCTTAATCTGGCCCCTGACATCAGTGATGCCCACTCATCCTAGGCCTCTAGGGTGGCTGGGGACTGGGGCATGTGCCTATGAGGAGAGGCTGACGGACTAGGGCTTGTTTGGCCTGGAGAAGAGGTAACTTTAAGGGGACCTAACAGCAGGGTGCCAGGACCTACAAAGGGCTCTTAAGAAGACAGCACCAGGCACTTCATAGCAGTGTATCACGGGAGGATGAGATACATTTAACACAGCAGTGTCTGACTGGACATAGGCAGGAACCTTCACCACTAGGACAGTCAGTTTTTGACCAGGGACAGGCTGCCCAGCTGCTTGGGCTGTCTCTTGCCTTGAAGGTTTTCAAGCCGTGATTTAGTCAATCACGGCTTCTGTAACCTGATCAGACCTGACCTCCTTTGAGGTAGAGGGTGGACTAAAGCCTTTCCGAGATGCCTTCCATCCAGAATTATCGTAGGAAAATTCAAAGTCTTTTGCAAAACATTGAATGTTCCACGTTCCTATAATATTTCAAGTGAGAAGCTCTGTATGCCAAGACGTTCTCTGTTACAAATGTCACCTCTCCAACTGAAGCTGGTAATTCTGCTCCTGTTACTCATGCTGACTACTTGTAAGTGTTCTGAGTACTTCCACTGAAATTAGCATGGTTACTGTCAGAATAAGATACAACCAGTGAGCAAGAACAGCAGAACTGATCTGTCAGTCTTAGCTAAGCCATGAGAGGCTTATCACTTCCTCTTCAGTTGTGAATTAAATGGCAAAGACTTAAAAAGCAATACCACGTTTTAACAAAGCAAACTATTTTGTTTACTTTAAATTTAATAATATGTAATATTTGGCAGAATCTTTGGTCAAAAAAGAGAAGAACGGTTATTCTAGGTTTTTTTTCCTTATTCAGAAACTGATCTGCAGTACAGAAGTACAGCTAAACTGAACAATATCTAAATTGTAATTATGATGACAAGTAGTCCTTTTCTTGTTAAGTAAATGTTTTCTACCCTTATAAGATTTGATATATGTCTAATAAAGTTAAATTGTGCTAGAGACATATAAAATTCACCCAGAGACTCCCATATTAATGTGCATCATAATTTAGCTTACAATACACGTTCACCAGAGTAGAATTCTACTGATTAATATTTGCCATGTAAACTGCGATATGCTGGTGAAAAACGAGTCTTACTGATAGACTGTATGAATGGAGCAAATAAGAGTCCCACCTAATAACTTACCAAACCGATAAGTAATTGCGTAGAGAATTTACAAGTGATAATTAATGTCTGCTACAATAAAAATGTATCGAACAGGAAAGAGAAAAGACTGGTTTGTGTTCAGTTATTCTTTCGGCTTTTTCACTTATTTTTTACTAGGAGTAAGGATTTCAGGTTCTTTGTTTAATTCTGACATTGTGCAATAAACTTTTTTTTTTTTTTGTAAGGCCTGTGTTACAATGAATTACACTTAAGTTATAGTAAAATCCTGTGCGAGACTTTTAAATTCCAAGTGTTGATTCCATGAAATATTATGTTGGAAACATACTTGATTTATGTGATAAAATCCCGACAGTCTAAAGACTTAAATTCAGTCTGCAACTGCTTAGAAGGACGGGATCACAGCCTTAGAATACTAGCCTTAGCTGTTGTGATTCCATCCCGTTAGAACTATTCAGGAGACTATGTAGAACTACGCAGGTAATTTATAATGGCTGGTATTCAGTATTGTGCTAAAATTAAAAGGTATCAGTATAAAGGGTCCCTAAAAAAAAAAAAAAAAAAAAAAAAAAAGAAAGAAAAAAAGAGATGATTTGTTTCCACTGGTTTTGTTGTGGTGTGTAGTGCTGTGGACATAGTCATGAAGATGATGGTATGCTCTCTCTCTCTCCTTGCTATGTGACAGGCTACATGCTGTATCGGCTTTCAGTAAGTGAGGATACGAGCTTTTCCATCCCCCCGCTGCCTCCACACAAGTAAATCTATACCTGTCTGTATATAGGAAATGAGATTGGTGCTGTCTTGTCTGAATTCTGAAAAAATTCTGAATTTCTGAAAAAAATTGCTTCTTAGGTTTTCTTAGTCTAACCTAAATATTAAAGCGCATTTGCTACAGTTAAGACTGCAGTTTGATCCTGTGCCTTCCACAAGATGAATCCTGTGATTCTTGTGAAATGTATGAACACTTCAGGCAGAGGAGGAATACTGTCAGCAATGTTCACTGCATTCTCTCTTTAAATGCATTGGATACTTCTTTTGATAAAGCCATCTGGACCAGGAGGGACATTTATCCCCACGTGCTACACTGAGAGCACTGGTGCTGTCTGTGATGAATCTCTCCCTCAAATCTACAAAGGGTTGTGCCCACTCCCTGTGAGAAAGACAGATCGCCCATTCACATTTTTCATTCTTTCAAATGTAAGATCCCAAGTGCTTATAACTTGCTCCTATATCAGAAAGACAACCGATTTCATGTCATAATATCACTACACTGTCAGTCGTTATGATCTTACGTAGTTTATTGTTGAGGAGTGCAGCATCTGGAGCTGGTGATTTCACAGGGGAAATTTGTTCAATTCACATAGTTTAAATTGAATCGGGACTGAAGAGGTTTATTGCCACATAATTAATTGGTAATCAGTGACCTATACATTGAGGGTCAGTATCGTAACTGCAACAGATAAACCACTGTCCTAGACACTTATAAAATGCCTGCATATACCTACACATTTCTAAACAACCTTCTCTAACTAATCTTCGAGACTTCTGTGAAGACACACACGATTACATACATGCCCACCCCCTCTCAGAGGATGTGTGGGTCAAAGGCACACGCTCTAGCTCCCCACACCACCTCCTGCAGCCCTCCAATGCACACATACAGTAAGACAGCAACCCGCAAGGTGACGTACATACCACCGAGGTGCGGGTCCCTCTCTGCTGCACCCTGGCACGCTCATGCCTCCGACAGCAGACAACGCCATCAGACATGGACAGATGACTTCTGGCAATGTCAAAGCAGATTTTCATTGCTGTTCTGTTACCCTCTCCTTTGTCTCTACCATTGCAACTTTTTATGCTCCCTTTATACTTCCCAAGTTGAGTCTGTCTTTGTCTCAAAAGGCTTTTGATATTCCCCCAGTTACTGTTTAACCTAGCTAATGTTTGCTGTTTTCTTCCTCTTTAATGTCACTAGGTTTGGGGAAAATGCCCTCCTAGACTGTTTTGGATGGTCCACTCAACCACACACTTGGCACACAGGTTGCTATCTTACCAACTGTTGTTGTCCAGGACATTTAGCACAGAGCAAGCACTGTGCATGTGACATGTTTGTGACCGGCAGTAGTCCCGTGTCCCAGGCACACCTGCCCCAAGTTTGCTACCCCTGCCATAAGATCTTAACGTAAGTCGTTAGTTGTATGCTGTTATCAATGGCATCACAACCCTACTTTGGATAGGTTTGCATAAATACGGGAATGGTGACACTGGTTCAGATCAATAGTCTGTGTGATCGGCAGCAGTTGCCAACAGCAGATGCTTAAGGAAAAATATTAGGACAGGGCGAATGAAGTGAATCTTCTTGAAAATCCTCTCCCAGCCTCCAACATTTGTGGCTCAGAGGCATCCTAACCCATGAATAACATATTTTAATCTGACATACCCAAGTTGATTTCTCTTTCATGATGGTCATTAGCACCCCATGAACCCACATTCACTTTTATCATGTACAGCTTCCTGTGTCAAGGAGCCCCACAGCCTAACGGCATGTTAAGAATCATCTCCTTTTGTTGCGTTCTTGTATTGCGGCTGATTGATATGCACCCCTGTCCAAGCAAATCACAGTTTTGCAGTCTATATCATAGACATCCTCAGTCAGCTCTTTTCCAGGCTGGAGGATCCTAGACCATTTATCATGTTTTAATTTTTTCTTGTTGTCCTGCTCTGACCCTTTTCAGTTCTGTTGTAGTATTTTCCAGGTAAGGCACCAGAAAAGAACAAAGTATGCATCAGGCATGACTGATGTGGAAGAAATTCCCAGGTGCTGGCTCCAGGTTCCCAGTTCGTAATTGTTCTACACAGCAAGCTAAGCACTTGCTTCCTCTCAGTAAGAGTTCAATGTTACTCAGCCATTTCTCTTATTTTCCTTATGATTACTTGTTCCATTACTTGTAATGCAGCAAAGAATTCCTGTAGTTAGGAGTCTCCTTGTGACAGAAAAATCATAAGCTAGCATAAGCCATGTGCTCTGTACCCTTTCTTGGTCTACATATCTTGCTTACCTCATCAGTAGATCTTATTTGCATAAGTTTAATAATGTTATCTTAAAAATCCAACAAAACAAAGTAAGTAATAAGATGTTCAGTGGAATAATTAATTAATTACAGATTGGGGGAAATATACATTTTAAAATGCTAGTTTCACAGTATCTTAAAAAAAAATAGGTGGAATTCAATTGAGCAAAGGGTGTTGCAGAAATATTGCAGACTTTCAATATAAGGTAAAACTGTGTGGTCAGCAAGATCAGCAGTCGTGAATCTGGTGCTAGAATAGCATCTGAGAGCTGAGAAATTTATTCGTGGTATGAACTTTTGCGTAAGTTTTCAGACAAACAGTTTTGGAAGATGAATTCAAGTGATCATTTTGATCATTTTCTATCATTTGGAATGTACATGAATGAACAGATATGTTTCAGAACAATGTTATTATCTGGAGTGGTTCTTACATGCTATCTTTTTTCTTTTTTTTTACATGAAACTGAAGCTATTAAAGCTTTGAATACTAATGAATGCCAAATAGATGTCTGCCTTCTTCATATACAATAATCATTAAATTTTTAGTAAATGCAATTCATTCTTAGTCACTGTCGAACTTTTGGCTTTTGGATGAATTTGCCAATTTTCCTTGTCTTTTTTTTTCATATGGAATACCAAGAAATCAGACTCAATACTTACAAGCGGCCACAGAAGTCCCTTTCTCTTTCTAAGCAGTCTCTTCAGGACGGATGCATCGCGACTGGAAAACATTAAGGACTCTAGCTGGATACTGGTATTTTATGTGGAGTATTCAATAGAAGTTTTCCATTATAAATGGAAAGCAAAGATGTCCTTCCCACATCTCTATATTTTTTCAGTTCAGTTCCTTTTCCTCTTTCTTTGTCTATTATAAATGGAAAACAAATGCCTTTCCTCTATATATACATATATATTTTCCAGTTCAGTTACTTCCCTTGTTTCTCTCTCCAGAATCTCTACACATTTTTAAAAATTATTTCATTCACCACACCTCTAAATATTAAAATTGTCCAGTTTTAGAAGTAATTTTTTTCACCTTAAGGGTTTATGTGTGAATAGTTCAAAAAATGCAAGCTACCTGACAAAACCTTTTATTTCTCATGGACCTTTTGCTTAGTGTTGCATCCATTCTGTAATCAAAAGAACTCCTTCTGAGCAAATTAATAAGCCAGGGAATACTGCTACTTAAAATTTCTGTTCTTTTCTCTGGCACTTTAGGATTCATTGTCACAGGTCTTCAAAGTATTCTGGTAAGCTTCAGGGAGCTTATCAAAAGGAAAAAAAAACTTACTAAACCATTTGGCTTTTTTTTTTTCTTTTTAACACGGAAAATTATGCAAGGTGTTCTGGTGGATGTATGGGCATATGTACAAGAGCAGAGCATCAAAACCTCCATGAGGGAGAAAAAGACAATACTAACTCAAGAGAGAAAGTCCTTGGGAAAGCATCTCTACCTTCCAGCAGGTCCGTAGGCTACTGAGTGCAGACAGGGAAATTTTAGACTCCTGCAGTCCTGGTCACAAGCCACTTACAGATATCCCATCTAAATGCCAACAGCATCTTGGCCTACACCTGGCAATGCTGTGTTACTGAAGCCATGCTATCGGAAACATAGGTTACGGGGGTAAAACTGGTGGAAACACTGCTGTTAGTGAGTCACAGAGACATTCTGCAGAACTGCTCTGGCTTTCACTGTGACAATAAATCCGTATTTGTGATTAACCTTGCAAAGCCTTTTCCAACAAAATGTGTTCTTAGAAAGTGCTTGTTGTTAAGTTCGCTTTGTTAGTCTTTTAGTGTTATTAATAATATTGTGAAAAATGCTCTACAATTCTGTATGTCAAAGTGAAACATTGATCTAGCCTAAGTTGACAATCTGATTCCAATTAGTATTTTGGTGTGTTTCCTGTGAATTCCTTTCATAACCGGGATCATTGGGAGGAAGAGCTTCCTACCCATTTTTTATGCCACCTGTATTACTTTTTTACACCACCTGTATTACTATTCTTTCAGTCTAGATCTCAGTATGACTTTTCACAATTTTAATTTGTAGCAGATCTTTCTTAAAATTGTTTACATTACAGCAATGATCTTATTTATAATATCACTGTAAATTATATAAAGATATCAGTGCATGTGTTTTGCTGTGATCTTATGGCTATGGACCCTTGTTCATGTTACATCTTACCCAAATCTTGTAATTTTTATATGGTCCTCGGGAAGATATACTAAATTTAAAATCTGCCTGTATGTGATGCTAGTTTGGAGGAGAGAATGCAGATTTAGAAAGTACATGAAACAAATTGGTATTGTTTGACTGTTTTTTCCCCTGAAAATCTTGAGGGAGACTTTGTAAAAAGCACTTTCCTACATTCACAATCAATTGACCTAACACAAATGATTGCTTTAGATCTTCAGTTTGTCACTTTATCATATCCTTTTAGTCAATAACTAAATTATCAAAACCCATCCCTAGGTAGGTCTTTAAGCACTGTGAAACTAACATGATGGAAAGGGCTAGATATTATAGATCAAGCTGCCTTTATTTGTCTGAGGAAATGTCTTTTATAAATTGTGATCCCAAGTAATGTTGTTCTACATATCTTGATTCATGCAGTATGTATTCTGTATGTGCAAAGATGTTTTTAGTAGAATCAGTTAAACCTTTAGGCCAGAAGTCTTTTGCCCTTGGATTCCATGGTTTTACTTTTTATTTCTAGAATACTGTTTTTCCAACATTCAATTGCTTATCAGGCTGAACTGTGCTGCAGTTTAGTAACATTACATACAAATGCTTGCTTTTCTTCTTGTAGTTCCTGGTACATGGGTCAAGACCGTGGAAGGTGATTTGCAATGAATCTCCTGTTCCAGGCACCTCCTCTTTTCTGGAATCATGCAGAGAAGACCTGCAAGGGTAGAAAACATGTAGATGTTCCCATCAGACTTGTCAAAGAGCAAACAAAGCCATCTTTATTTGTAGGTCTTTTAATAATAATATTACCAACCATAATAGTAGTAGTAGTAATAATAATAATAATGATGCACCTTCATTAGATTAATTCTTTCTGTGGCTTACATGACATTATAATCAATACTATAGTATTGTTGTAATTCTTTAAATCCACAAAGCAACTCATTCTGGATCCAGAATCCATTAGGATGAGTTTGCTTAGGAATTTGACTTTGGTTTTGCTATAAACCAACTGAAATTACAAATAATGGTGTTTGCTGATTATTTTTTTTAAGTTAGGTGAGCACATCAGAATCATAATATATATATTCTATAAAACAGAGACATTCTTAATGTCTGAATTGTCTCCAAGGGATTAAGCTAAATATGGTAGTCCACTTACAATAAAAAACAGAACTGAAACTTGAGAATAGATCGTTATTTCCTATCTGAGATTTTAGTCCTAATTAGTGTCTAAAGGTTACAGTTTGACTGTGTGTGAACATTAAGAAATTTGCCCCCACATTTAATTGATGAATGTAGGTTAAAAAAAAAGATTTTTAGAAAAAATGTTTATCATTCTAGAAATGCAAATATCCTCAACTACTTGTTAGCAATGTCTTACAAAGCAAACAAAGAAACAAATATATGCAATGTTATACATTACTATAGAGAATATTAATAATTTTAGCTGCAGACATTACAAATTAGGATAGAAATTTCCCTGGGCAAAACAGCTTAAGGGGTATAATAGACTCGGAACTATCAACAATGTGACTAATGAATCATCCAATTTTACCCCAAACTGAAGCGCACATCTTCACTGCTCAAAACTAATCTGGAAACACTAATTCCCTTTATCATCATGGACAGTAATGAATGGGGAATTTAAAATATGAAATGGGGATTAGACAGGGTAGAAATATCGTTCTTAAAACCTGTTACATAGTAATATCTGCATGTTTTGTGCCAAATGTTAATTTAGTTTTACATTAAATAATTTTAGA
This sequence comes from Podiceps cristatus, assembly GCA_000699545.1. NCBI lineage: Eukaryota > Metazoa > Chordata > Aves > Podicipediformes > Podicipedidae > Podiceps > Podiceps cristatus. The sequence goes on from JMFS01055300.1 coordinate 17,456, forward strand.
ACATCTTAATTATGTCCTGTTTGAAGTGGAATAGGGAAGGAATGCTGTCACCCCACTTAGGCAAAGCTAAGACCATGGCATGTTGCCTCTGTACAAGGCCTGTGCTAGGAGGTGGTAAGATAACCAAGTATCACACTGTAAGTAGAGGATGAAAGCTTAACGGATTGCCTGATTTTCCTATCTGACAGGTCAATAAATGCACACCAGCTTTGGACAATGAAAGTAAATAATTGGTTTATACATTAGGCAAATTAGTACACCTTGAAGAAAACACATCTTCAAGTATTAGCTTATGTAGAATTACAACCAGAAATTTGTGGAGGGAAGTTGTGGTTTGTCGATGTGGTCTGGCTGCCAGATTCCCACCCAGCTGCTCTCTCCCTCCCTTCACTCACCAGGACAGCAGGAGAAAAAAGGGATGAAAAAGTCATGAATCAAAATAAAGACAGGGAGATCATAGAATCATAGAATCATA
>JMFS01055301.1:0-28019 GCA_000699545.1 Podiceps cristatus
GGGGAGTGGCTGAGGGAGCTGGGGTTTTTCAGCTTGGAGAAAAGGAGGCTAAGGGGAGACCTTCTCGATCTTTACAACTACCTGAAAGGAGGCTGTAGTGAGGTGGGTGCTGGTCTCTTCTCCCAAGTAACAAGTGACAGGGCAAGAGAAAATGGCCACAAGTTGCACCAGGGGAGGTTTGGATTGGATATTAGGAAACATTTCTTCACAGAAAGGGCTGTCAAACATTGGAGCAGGCTACCTGGGGAAGTGGTGGAGTCACTATCCCTGGAGGTGTTTAAAAGACATGTAGATGTGGTGATTAAGGATATAGTTTAGCGGTGGGCTTGGCAGTGCTGGGTTAGCACTTGATGATGTTAAAAGTCTTTTCCAACCTGAACGATTCTATGATTTCACGATTCTAATGTGCAGGTTTTTTGAGAAGTATTGCAAGGACTCAGTGATGGCAGATCCTCAGCATGGTAATATCTTTTAGCTTTAGCTGTTTTGCCAGTATTGGCAATTGTCTTTATAAGAAAGGCCAAAGAGCAAAACAGCAAATATGTTTGGGTGTTGCATATGAAGAATAGAACAGAGGTCACTAGGAAATTATGTAGCGTCTGTCTACAAAGGATTTGGTTTAAGCCAGCTCTGTTAGTTCCTCATGCTGAGAGCTAAAATAGCTCCCAAAGTATTCCTGTTGGAAGTGAGGAGGAAAAGGAAGGAATCAAGATCTGTTAGTATTACCGATTTGTATTTTTCATTTCTTTTCCTGCCATAAACATGATGATACAATATTCTCTCCCCATTTCCACACCTAAAATATATAATTGCAGTTTCATAGAGTATTTATTTTTTGGCAGAAACATTAAAAAATTCTGTCCTATTATATGAAAAAGTACAGAAGACAAGAGAAAGGGATGGCTTCCAGCTCTCTAGACAATAAACTTCATAACAACTTTGCTGATACATTTAATATCAAATTTATAAATCCCTAGGTGCTGGTGAGGTAGTTTTAGTGCATCAAGGATCTTGGTTGGACTTCAGCCAGTGACTTTCCTGAGTCTAGAAACCGCATTCTTTGGCAAATGGGAAGTGGGGAGGAGGGGGGAGCTTTTTCTAAAAGGTCAGGGTTTTTGTTTTTTCAGTACACAGCAGTGTTTCACTACTGTGTTTATTTTTTATCCCATATATTAGTGCTTTTTTTCTTTCTTAATAGTACCAATAAGAAAATATCAATTCACCTGTAAATCAGTGCAACAGTATGTATAATATTAATTAGAAGCTTGCATCTTCACTGCAATGATTTTGAAAGCAGATGGTCTTGGTAAAAACATCAGTGAGCTCCTGAGAAATAAAATTGTTCAGAGCAATGGAAGTTGGAATCTGCAAGTCAAAGAAGGTCCCGTGAAATGTTCACCACACTTAGCTGAAACTCAGTCTGGTCTTGCTAGGGGATGCTTGCCAATGTTCATGAAGGTTTACTTAAGTTTGAGCTAAACCCCACTTCTTTCCCCCTCTCTTCAGAGAACTCCTGGTCTCCTCCTCCATCACTAGACTTCAAGAAATTTCTTAATTGTCATAATCACAGCCAAACAATTGTACTTAGGTGAAAGCTGAGGCAACGTATTAGTAATTCAGAGGTAAGAATTCCTCCAGAAACAAAACATTTATTTAATGAAGCTCAGAGGAAACCAAACTGCTAAAGGAATAAAGCTGTGTTGTCTTGAATTCTTTGAGTTTGAAAAGCCCTTCACCTGCCCTACTGTAACCTGAGTTGAGCAATCCCGCATGCCTGTCTACCACATAATAGGGCTTTAGGACTTAACAGGAATATTGAATTCCAGGGCAAACACAGGTGCATGACTTCTGGCTTCCTTCTCATTTGCATAATAGCAGCCAAGTAATTGAAGTGGAGAATGGTCAGCCAGCCAAGCACAAAGAAGATAAGAGCACCTCATTTTAGCATGCTACCTTAAATCTTTTTGCTTTAGAAGTGTATTTTTTCCCCTCAGAAAAATTGGACATTGAAAATGGAGAGTATGTGAGGTGGAGCAAGCAGGTGTGTGCTGGCTCTCCCTGTTCCACTTGAACCTGCATTTGCCAAGTATTTGTGTCCGTCAGCCATTGTGCCAGCCTTATTCCCAGCAGTAGACTGGTTTTGTCAGTTATTTTGAGGGAATTTGAAGCACCTTCTGCCCATTGTTCGTCTTTCTCAATCCCTTGTCCTCCCTCTCACATTCTCCTTCTTAGTGTGACATCTCTCTAAGGGAGCTGGTTTTTGGTAAGACAGTGAAGGAAGGAGGAGAGCGACAAGGTCCTCAATCTGTTATACTAAAGCACTGGCTAGGTCTGGGGGCAATTGCTTCAACTTGCAAGGCTATTAATGTTTATTTAAACGTGGCAAATAGAGATGACCTTATTTAGTCTACAGGAAAAGCAAAGAGTAATACTTCTCATCTCAGTTACTAGAGTACGCATAGAGAATGGGTCCAGTGCAAGGGCGTAAATCAGACAAGGGTCGTGCCTAATGTTTGAGTAATTGTAATGTGATGGTAGTCGGTGGCAAATGTTGGACAGACTGTGGGGCCAGGTGTTGAATGGAAGCAGTTTCTTTAGAGATTATTTCTCTATTGTTGCTTAGTCCAAAAGCAGATTTTTTTATTTGGTTGTTATTGCAAATTCTGTGTTGTACTGGAAATAGAGATTAGCTGACTTTTGGCTATACTGTTGCACCTGTTAGTAAAATGTTAATATATTCTCATGAAATCAGTTTTAAAAGACATGTCTTATTGGCAAATGGCTAGCAAATCTTGACTGCTATGACCCTGATCTATCTGTGCACTTAAGCAGTTATATTTTCAATGCCTGGGAGTGTCCTGGGAGCTCCCCTTCTCTCTGGAAGGCACTGCCATTAAACAAGGAAAGCAGTGTGCACGAGTCAGAAGGCGACAGAATTCGGTGACTGCCCCCTTGGTGCTGTGTGGCTCCTGCTAAGTGGCAGTAGCTCTTTATATCTCACTAGCTCCCTTTAGAAATGAAGAATTGGACTGTGGTACAGAGCAAAAAGTGTTAGAGATGGATGTTGATGATCAGAGTTGGAAGTAAGAGTTTTGCCTGAGAACTGCAACTTTGGGGGAAAGTTTTTACAGTTAAAGACAGCTGAATCATTTTGTTTCATAGGAGAAAGATTAACAAGAAACCCCAATGCTCTTGGAACCTATTTTGTTGGCCTATCCAGTAAATGGCCTCTTGTTAAGTATCTTTATTGTCATATATAACTTTCTCCATTCCAATTCCAAGTTCTGCTGAATTGCTGAAGATGTAGTCACACACAGTAAAGATGCTTAACAGTTATAGATGCTTTATTTTCTTCATAATACAATAAAGTTCTTGTTTGACCAGAACATTGTAATATGTGTCATATATAGCCTGGTCAGATGTTTCAGCTCTACATTTGGTACTGTAGTTGCTTAGTTGTGCATCTCAGCTCCTTTTCCCTGACTACTTGTGAAAAAATAGTTCTGTCCTACAACCATTTCTAGACACTGTTTCATTAAACAGGAAACCTTCAGTTCTGCATGTGACTTGAAAACCACAGGCACACATGTGGCAGATGATTCTCTTAGCCCCTGTCTTTAGAAGACTTTTCAGGAGTCACCGGTGGCTTAGGGGGAATTGTTGAGTGTTGGGCATCTCTGAGATAGCTGCTATACTGCTCTGATCCCAGTCTTCTCTGTGGTATAGGAAAGGGAAGTTCACATGTGACAATGCTGGGAGCATTGGAAGCATCTCGGTCAAATGGTGTTCAAAAGGCAAATCAACGTGCCCATGAGATCCCCAGGTCCTGAGAAGCCCTTTGGCACCTTCTGTTATGGCTGGAACCATTGCCCAGCTAATCTGTGTGCTCTCCAGGCTGACTTGGTGTTTGGATTGTCCTTGAAATGGAAAAAGTTTTTACAGATACACGACCAGGAGTTTGCTGCAGTTAGGGCTCAAAGATCGAGTTTGAGGTTTTTTTCCTGGAATTTTGTCAGTTGCTTTCATTTTTATACTATAAATTCTAAATTGGTATCCTATGAAGGGCTTTGCCTGGCCTGGAGACGCATCTGTATGTTGCAGAGTCCTTGCAGTCATCATCTTGACTCTATTAAAAAAAAAAGTAAAAATAAAAAAAAAAAAAATCATTTAAAATAAACCCCAAATGAATAGTCATACCTTAAGCAAACCCCTTTTTTTTCTGGTTGCTTGTGTGTGTGATGTAATGGTTTATGTGGACAACTTACTCTCACTTTCATCTTGTTTATTAAACGCAAAACCAGAAAGAAACATTTTTCTTAAGAGCAATATAATAATTTCTATGCATTTTTGAAGGTGTGGTTTGGTTTTTTTTTTTTTCTGATTACTTTCATAAGCAGAAGACTTGGAGCCTTAAGCACTACATCTTCCTGTATAGTAGTAGCTGTAGCATCTGTACAGTGCAGGAGTAGGGTATAACAGCTGTACTGTACAGTAGACTCCATAGTCCAAGTCTGCTTTTGACATAGGTGCTGTTGAAAAGTTCTACAGCCCTGCAATGCTATATGAATTTTGGATTTTTCTGGAGATTGTTTTTCTTATTTACAAGTATCATTTTCCTGTTTGACAAAGTCATTCTGTAAGATGGCATGTGTAATTCCCATTTTGCTTATTTTTACTCTTTATATCTGTTACTTCTAGATTCTATATTTTAAGGTCAATTTCTCAGTAGCAAGTAAAAGCAACAATTAAATGAGAGCAAGATTACTTTTGGTGTGTCTCTGACATAATTCCCTAAGGTCTTGACACTTTCAGAAAGAAGCTAGAGGGATTTTTTTTTTTTCCCTCCCAGTTTTACAGCTGAGGTTTGTGTCTCATTTTGTCTTGCAAGCCTATCTGTTTGGTGGGAGTTTGGAGGCAGCTATTGGTCATGGAGACAACTGAGCCTGTGAGGCTCAGAAAAAAAAAAAAATCCAGCTTTATGCCTCAACACTCATGATTTGGGTGTGATACTAAAAAGTCTTCTAGATGCCAGTTTCTCCTTTTGATGGTAAAAAAGGAAGGCTGTGTTTCTCTCACAGCTTTTTGATACCTTTCTGTGACACAAACTGATGACAATATGGGCCTAACTGCTCATGGCATGATACCGGAGTAGATAGTAGATGGTCATCGTTCTCCAAATGGCTCTTTTGCATGGCGCTGGAATCTGAATCAAGGTCTCGTGGCTGCTGTAACCTATGTGAGGAGACTGGCTTTGCCTGCGTCTAGTTCAGCTTCGAATGAGCAAAAAGATACCCTACAGCCAAAATGAAATACATCTCTGTCGTGAGCTGCAGCCCGTGTTCTGTATGCCTCCCAATATCAGCTGAGGTTTTGACTCAAGTTAAGGGCTCCAAGTCTAATTCTTTCATTCAAAGGGTACAACATACAGGACATATAGTTATCTTTTCTGATAGATAGATCTATGGCAGCCAAACTAGGAAAAATCTTGGAATTTCTTCCTCTCCTTATTTTAAACAGGCAGCAGTGTATTCTGGGGCCTTAACCAGAGCTGATAAAGGAACTTTTTATTTTATTTTTTCTTTTATTTATATATTTTTTTAAAGTTTGTGACTGTTGGATAAGTGACAGGACTATGTTGCTGATAGCTCAGACTGAAATATTGGTGCCACTATTTTGTCAGGTGTGGGCTTCTCAACACAAGCTAAATCTGTGATAGCTCTGGAAACTGTTCCAGGGAACTGCGTAAGCAACTCAAATGGTTTTTTTAAAAACACTTATTCTATGGCGTTTCAAATATGTCATAAGTATAGTTGTTATAGTTCTTGTTCATTTTATTAAACAATGAAATGTATGGTATTAAAGTCCTTAGGAAGGTATTTCCTGTATATTTGATTATGTAACCAGCAATCAAAAATCTCGCTGTAATTGAAGATTTTTGACACCATTTTAGAGATATAACACTTTTACAGTATATAAGGTCATGAATGGAGATATGACAGATTTTAAGTCCATTTACATTTTACTCTTAGCCATGCCTTCCTGCTTAGGTCCTCTGCTGTTATGATACACAGTTTATGTAATAAAATTGCAGGCTGTCAGACAGGCTCCGTATACAAATGCTGTTACCTAGTGCCTTTTGATGCCATTATTTTAGGTTTAAAGAAAGCTAAGTAATTGTCTTGTCCTTGCATCGTTGTCTTTGTAAAATATAAGAAAGACCACATGACGTTTTTACCTTTTGGGGTTGCTTATAGCAGTTCCAGGGGAGTGCAAGTTAACACGGTATGTCAAGTTGGATAGTAGGATCACCAGATTTTGACAGAGCTGTGGTTTTTTTTGTGGTTTTTTTTGTTTGTTTGTTTGTTTGTTTTTGTTTGTTTGTTTTTTTTTTTTTTTAAATCTAGGCCTCCCCTTCAAGGAGCCCCATATCATGCTTATTTAGGAATGAAGTCCTTTCCCTTTATCTCTAGGTAGAGACATCTGTACGTGTAGTAGTCTGAACCCAACTTGTGGTTTCAGTTAATATTTTCGGTGCCTGGTTTTGCCTTATCACTTGAATACAATGGAAGTACTGCTGGAGAGTAGAGGACCAGACCCTGAGGGTCTGACTCGGATAGCTAATTGTACATCAGTGATTTCCCCCCTCCCTCTCCTGTTTCATTTTTCCTTTTTAAAATGGAGGCAAACTTGTAGATTGATTCAGATAATCAGAGTTTAAAGGATTATGGTTCTCACTATCTGGTGTCACTGCAGTTTGAAGACACTCTGTGTATTGTTAAATTAAAATTAGAAAAAGATGGCACCATGCAGTAAAATTCAGTCCTACGTGTGTCCTGGCCTATCAGTCTTGGCAACACTGATATACTGCCTTCGTTCTTCCTTTATCTTACCCTGGCTGCATGTGGTAGATCAGCCAGAGAGTGCATCTTAATTTGCTAATCTTTACTAGGATTTTGATGGATGTTTCCTACCCTACCCCTGCACAAGGGGTGGTTTGGTTTGGTTTTGTTTGTAGTTTTTTTAACCTTGCATCCTGTTTGTTGCAAGTTAGCTGAAAGGGACAAGTACGCTTGCACCATTAGGTCTGTCAGGAGAGGTGGAAGGCATGAGGATGTGAATTAATAGATCTCAAGAGCCACTCTGATATCCCCACAAGGGAGCCTGCAGAACCGCACTGGAGTCTGATGAACGTAACATTTGACTGTGGAGGTGATGCATTTTCTCATCCATGCAGAGGAGACCCGCTAGCAGAAAGCGGGTTGACCAAGCTTCCACTTCATGTGACCGAACATGAGCAAGAGAGGCTTTGTCCATATTACTACAGTGTCTGAATGCTTCCCAGTGCCTCTTTGAGTGCTGTGCCTCTTGTAGAGTCGCAGATGGCCTTACTGTGTTTGGCCCTATTGAGCAGGAGAAGTCATCCCAGCTTTTCAGACCAGGAACCTAAGGCACAAGAAAATAGCAAATTGCCAAGTTTGCACCACATATTTGTGACAGAACAAGATGATGAACTTGGTTCTTCCCAGTCCCAGCCTTACACTTGCTTCTCTAAGGTGTGATCTTGTACTGTAGGCTCTCCCTTCTTTTCAAAGTGAGGATACCTTACATAGAGAAAACAGATACTCATCTGATGCTTGGAACAATGCACAAGTAATAGCCCTGCCTCAACACACAATGCTGTAAGTGCGTGGTACTCGGAGGTTGAAACTTTTATTTATTTATTTATATTTTAAAAACCCTAACAACCTACATGTCTCAAGATGAGGGAGAAACTTTGGGACTGAGTTCTTAATGCCCTGCTAATCCTGGGGCAGGTGTTTGCAAAACACAGCTGCTTTGCAGAAGTTAGGCGAGAATGTGCATTCCAGTCCAGGTTTCTGCTAAACTGGAACATGGAGAGTACTTTTGAAAGAATAACAGTGTGACTGTTAGATGTGCTTCCCATTATCTCAGTTTGATAAAAAGCATTCTTTAGGTCAGCAGGGCTCTCTAAAAGTTAAACTTCGTTGTTCTGTTTCCAACTGTGACTCTAGTGCTCTCAGGAAAAGCCCACATGGTAGAAGATGTAAGAAAATAAAATAAGTGAAGCCCTAGGGAACAATAACAAAATAGAAAAAAAAAGCAGTGTAGCCTGTTAAGAATCAAGGAGCCCTAACCTGCATTCAAAAAGAGCTTTTCTTTCTGTTCCACTAACACCTACCAGTGAAGACCAAAAAAACATGCTGCAAGCCAAAGGCGTCTGAATTGGGAATGTGAGAAGGGTGAGAGGGGTGGTGGAAGACTGCAGGAGCGGTTGGAGGGAACAAGACAGTGTGAAAATGCACGATTTCATAAGTGAAATTTTGAGCATCATAAATTAAGAGTTGTATTTATGAAATTAAACCCAGAAACCAACAGTTAATAGTGTTAACATCACCAAGAGTTTTTGTACCCAAACAAGTTCCTTTAGAAGAGTATCCCTTTTATTTTTGTGAAATTGTAATGCTGTTTTCCAGTATTGTTTCCATTGAAGGATGCTGTAGTGAGGAGTGCTATTCATTGTTAATGCTTCCTCTTCTGTATGTGCTAGAAAAGCATATCTTTAGTAGGGGAGAAGTTAATACAGAAATTAATATTTAACACAAGAACTAGTTATGGAGCATTTGCCACCATGTTGGTCACAATAGTAACATGTCTGGAGAGGCATTCTGTGTTACCCTTGGATATGTTGCTTAATCTGTGCATGGCTCAGATTCCCATTTGAAAAATGAGAATAGTAACGTTCTTCTGTATTTTACTTTTTCCACCAGGCTTTTCTGTGTCTGGGCATTTGATTTCAAAGCTCACTAAGACAGGAGGGTTGTACAGCACCTAGCACAGTAACGTCCTACTCTTGGTGTGGGCCTGTACTCGTGTGGTGTATAGAATAATTAAAAATATCACTAGTCAGAAATGTGCAGTGATGAGTACAAGTAACTGCAGTTAGCATCAGAGTGCCTTGTAAAGAGATAATGCTGCTTCATACATAGGGCTTTCACTCTAAAGCTTCCTTCAGTATGTATGCTGAGGGCATGAACTGAGCAGCAGTAGTAGTTTCAGGAAGTGCATGAATATTATGATTACATGTGTGATGCTGGAGATGCATAAATTTCTGCTAATAATGAAATATTCTGTGCTGTCCTTTTCCAAGGGCTGTTGTAACCTGTGAGTTTGTATGAAAAAGCAAAGGCAGTCTTGGCATGTTTTCTAGACTGGTATATAATTTGTAATCCTTTGTCTTTGTGAAGGACCCAGTCCAGAGTTTAGGAAGTAATTTTTCTTATTATTGACTTACGCAGCAATTTTGAGGTCATGGCAAGATAAGGAACCTTCATTAGACAGTAGTGTTTTGTGGGTGCCAGGGAATTCCTCCCCGCTCCTCCCTGCTCGGAGATCTCCCTTGTCTTGTCTGGCAGGAAGCGGGAACAAACATTTGTATGGCCTTTGTGAATTCCTCACAAAGGAAAGTCACACCCCAAAACTTCAGCCTGTTTATGTGTGGGGGAACTTTTGCAGAGTGAAATGCCTTGATCTTTTCTTCTCAGTCTTCTGCTGTGATGGTAAACTAGAGTGTGGAGAATGTACATGCTACTGAGGCAGGGAGAGACAAATCTCTTTCTCAAAGCCTGACTAGTAACAAATGCTCATACAGTGCTCCTGTAAATGCTGCATCTTCCTAGTGAACATGTGGCCTTATTCAGGTGAGAACCATGTGTAACTTTTAAAACCAATTTATTGCACGCTTATGTCTCCAGAAGCTTGCAATTCTTTATGTACAGTTTATTTAAGTCAAAAGGATTTTTTTAAAAATCAGTTCAATGCAAATATACGTCTGCAGAAGCTTGCAGTTGTTTGTGGACAGTTTGTTTAAGACAGATCAGTTACTAATTGATTACATTTGATACTGAAATGAGCCTGATTTGGAGCAGTTTTAAGAATATTCATGTGACCTTTTGTCCTGTTTTAACTACCTTCGGTGGAAATCTCCCTTAAGGGAGCTTTTCCTGTGTGGGCAAGCCTGGAGAGGAGAGATAGACCTCGGAGCTGGGATAGTGAGGCAGAGGATGCACATTCCAGGGGGCTAAAAAGCAAAAAAAGAACAAGGCTTAAAGAAATAACACGCATTCATGCAGTAAATAAAGGAGTGAATCCTTGCCGATTACAAGAGGTGTCTATCAAGTAGCATTTTTTTCCTACCTCAGGAAAGATGAATGCTTGCTTAGGTGCTGGGGGATGCTCCCAGATCTGGGAGTTTTAGAATTCAGGCTTTAAAAGTTAAGCTCCTCATTTTCTCTAATGCTTTTCTTGATTTCTAAATTTATAAAAGCTTACTTCAGAATAGCCTGAGCCTATTTCTGCTTTCTTTGTGATTCAAATTTAATAGTGATACTTTCTGTTATTCTTAATCCATGTATATGTAGTAATAGTATATATTTAAAACAGGAGATTTCAAAGAGGTTAAGAGTACATATGGGCGATACAGAGGACACATCTCTTGTTTTGTTTCTGCACTCTCTGGTCCCATGAACTTTTTTTGATACTTTTAGGCCATTAGGGACATTGTTGTGGGAGTGAAATGATGTTGGTTTATTTCTAAAAATGTTTCTCTAAATGAATAGACATTTCATACATTTCTCAGATATGACTCAAGAAAATTTTGCATGGGTTTTTTTGCGGGTGGAGTGAGTGTCTTCTGTCCCACCTCTCTCTCTATTACAAAAAAGTAGCCAGTTAATACTAAGTTCTGCTCCAAGTGATCTTGTTTCTGTGTCACTTAAACAATGATCCGTTGCATTACTCATGTTTTTCTTCAGCTATAATATTATTGTTGATGGTTTTTCTCATGGGCTATAGTAGAATGAATTTATTTCAGTAAAATTAAGACATCTTTTGTGATGTTTAAGCATCTTCTACAGAGCAGAGGAGGCGCTGTTGCTGAGAATAGTGTATAGAAAATGTATACATTTCAGATAACTTCTTTTTTCATCTTATATCTTCCAGAAGTTAGACTTACTGAAGTAGACCGCAAGTAGTCAACACAGCGAGTAAGGCACAATAATGCCCTTTTGGACTTATTTCAAGGACTCTGAAAATCTTCTGCCTTACACCTGTGATGTGCTTGTGATATTTTGACTCTGTGTATTAACTCTCTATGATTTTTGAGCTAGAAGGCGCTATCCAGTGATACCTCATATTTTTCAGAAATAGTGCAGCTTGATTTCAGACATGGCTTAGTGTGTTTGGACACAGAAGTAATGATAAGTTTTATGCATCATGGTGGTCTGAAAGTGGGTCAGTGCTGGTGATTAAAGGATGGGAGGAAGACAAGGTTTTCAAGGAAAGGTGAAGTCTCTGATTGGAACATAAGATTTAAGTGGATAAAACCACGTAATCTTTCAAACACCCAATCCTTCTTCTGTTTGAAAATAGAAGCTACACACTTGGAAATTAGCTGGAACAGTTGTTAAACATGGACTTACTGATGATTTTGGAATTAAAATCTGCCAGAGAAAGGAAGACTTTGGGAATCTAGAATTCTTAAATGGACAGGAAAAGGAAAATTTGATACTCCAGTTTTTGTCTTTCTTTTGTATCTAATTAATTGAGGTGTTTTAAGCCATATGTTAATCTTTTTTTTTTTTTTTTTTTTTTTATCTTTACAGTGCAGCGGATGCACTTCTGAAACAGCTTGGAACTAATGTACTTCTGGATAACAGCTGGTAAAGTGGCCAGAGATTGACCTGTTATCTCTACATCAGTTTTGAATCTTAGAGGCAGACTTTTTACTCCGTTAAAAGACATTACCATGCATGTCTAAATTTTAACAAATACCAAAGGAAGTTTTTTTCAGGTTTTGTGGTACACTTTTGTTTGAAATGTGATAATAGTATACACTTCATAGACCTTTATTGATGCTGTATTATGTCTACTTAGATTGGCAGATGCTGCTGCTTTTTATTGGAATATTCACACTGAGATGGTGGGGGAACATAATAATCCTTCCCCTTTCAGATAGATATGTGCTGAACTTGGGGGCACTGGTTTGCCGTGGGTTGCCCGAGAGAGCTTTCCAGTCAGCATTTGCTGCTTTGGGCATTAAGAGCAGAAAAGTTCCCAGTGAAGCCACTTTGTGGCAGGATTTCAGAAGAGTCCATTTCTTTCTCGTGCATGCAAAGTATATTGGAGTGAGTGCAATGACCCCAGCAGATGGAAAAGGGCTTTAGATTAGGCCAAGAGACTCATAGAAACCATTCTGAAGAATCACATTTTTGTTGAGGGGTTTGTCCAATAGTCAGTGCTTTTGTCCATCTGATGTGTTTCTGTTTTTAATGACTGAGTTCTAGGGTACTGTGTCCAAAGGCTAACAAGTAATTTTTAGCATATGGTATCCTTTCTTGCATGTTGGACTGTACTACACCAAGCAGTTTGAGTATGTAGTAGTTCATTTGATTAGTTGCTGGCTGAAGAATAAGGTATTAAATCTGCTTAAGTTTATATTAGCACACTGTGAAAATTTGGTATTCTTATGTAAACGTGACTTTGGCCATAATCCTGGACATATAAAATAAGCACTTAGATTATTCCTGATATATAATTGGAAATGTATGCTAGTAGAAGTTACCTTTTGATAAACTACTACTATATCATACATTTGCAGTAGTGATGAATTTTTAGTGGTTTAAGGGTACATAAAAGCAGGACAGGCAATAGGAAAATTAGCTGCGATAGGACGAGCATTATCTTGTTATATTTACAGAACACTTTTCCCAACAGTGACCCCAAAGTCTGTGGTGGTAATTATTAGCAATAATTGTACTGTTTTTTGTTTTTTTTTCTGGGTTGCTAGCAAGTGTAGGAAAAGAACTAAAAGATAACTTTTTATCGGCCCTGGCAGAAAGAGAAGAAGCCAACCTTATTGGAAAAATTTCTGTGAGTACCTGTGAGATCAGTCATCTTAACAGCTTAAAAATGAATCTGAATGGGAAAATGAGGTATGTTACAAGAAAACTTCAGGTGGAATGTTTGAAAAAGATTATTTCATTTAGGAGAGATTTCTTTAAACCTAGAAATGTATTGATGTTAATTTTATTTTTTAAATAACCAAAGCGTATGAAAACACTGCCCCGAAGTCTACAAAAAGTGATGAACTGAAGGAGACAAGAGGAAAAACATCTAGTGAAGTGTATTTTGATTTCTTAAGAAGTTGTTGATTCCTGTCTTGCAAAATTCATTTCCACATGTGCTTTAAATAGAGGAAGATGTAGCCTGGTTGTTAGGAGATTCTCTTTGAAACTTAACGTTGGTGCTATTGGAGTTTCCCTGCTGAGTTTTGGAGGGGTGCTTGATAATGTTGCATCTACTGTAGGAAAGTGTTATGAATATGGCCGCAAGCCTCCTGACTTAGCCTAGCTAGTACATGCTAGCAAAGCTGTCTGTGCACTGTGATTGTGGTGCTTTACTTTATCAGGATAATCCTAGTAGAGGCCACTTGGGAATCTTTTCTGCGCTGTCTGTCATTCCCTCGCATTGATGTAGGTGTGCTTGGGGGACAGTGTTGCTGAAGTTTAAATTGCCCCTTGTAAATATAGCTAGATCAATATCCTTCAATTTAAAGGACTTATATGCTTGGCTTTTTAATAGCTTTTGGTTTTCAACAAAGAAGGGTTTATGCCTGCGTGCTGTACAAGGAGGGAAATTTTGGGTTTCATGATTTAAGTTCAATCTGCTTCCATTTAAACTTAAGGCAATTGAAAATGAACCAGGAATGGTCATCCTGGTCTTGCTGCTGTGTTTAGATAGAATAATGCTGTTCCTTGCCTTTGTGGAGTAGCAGGAGCCTGTATTTCTGGCTGTTAGGTTGCCTCTCATATTAAAGAAAAGTAATAAAAGTGACTGCAAAGGCAGAATTGGGCATTGTGGAAGTCAAAAGTGACAGTGATCTTATTTCCCGGTTCTGCTTGCTTAGGAAGTTGATCAGGCATACACTAATTGAAGTAAAAGCATAACTGCTCTTCCCTCCCTCCCTCTCTCCCTCTGTTGTAGAATTCTAGGGTCAATATTTATTCTTTTATGGCTAGCTAATTATCCTCCACAATTTGCAGAGGAAATACTGCATGAAGTATGATTCCACAACATATGTGAGCAAGCTTTCTTGTGAAGCTTCAAGCACCTTGTGGTTTCAGCTGGCTGACAAATAGCATGGGAACTGTGCTTCTTGGGATATTTAGGGATTTCTACAGCAGAAATACATGATACAAAAGGTCAGACGTATGACAGAAATGAGACAGAGTGAGTAATGCCATAATAATTTAGCCTTGAAAATGGAAGCACACTGTGACTTATTCCATATATTTACCATGACGGGTTTTTTTCTTTAAAAAAACCCAAACCAACAAGGCAGTTTTTAACTGCAGCACCTTACTCTTGTAGTTCACTTTCTGGTTGTAGTTTTCGGGGCCTCTTATCAAGGAAATGTAATTTCTTTATTTTACAGATGAGGGCACTACTGAGTCACGCAGAACCCTTTTCAGAGCAGAAAGGGGACTGTCGGTTTATAGCAACAGAATTTTCTGGCCTTATGTAAAGGCAGCAGGGCTGAGTCCAGCACTTTGGACTGGCCAAGACCTCTCTACGGGTTGATTCCAGGGTGCCCTAGAGCATAGCTCAGAAGTAAAATAACCTCAGTCCCCTCACTGTGCTGATGGGGTGCTGTGTGGATCTTGGGGTGGGTAATGAAGTGTACTTTTCTGTTATCACAGAGGGCCTAAGGAGGGCACTGAAGAGAGTTGTGCTCGGTAATAGGTTCCTCAATCTCAGGGACACAGTGCAGTAACATTCCTCAAACACCTGAAATTGGATCCAGTGTAGTCTGAAAACTCTTGGAAGCTTCTGCTAGAGGTTCCCCTCTTTGGGTGAAACTTATGCCTGGGAAGCTGGGACAGAACAAGGTGGGATAGGGTCATATGCTTAAACCGATTTTTTTAAACTCTGTGGGTTTGCTAAACTCAAATTATACCAACAAATGGAGGGGGGGAGGGGGAATTTCCTTTTGGGGGTTTCTCTTTTCTGATGCTCTGAGGCATGTCTTCATATGTTGTGGCTAGTTTGGTTCCCCTTTTGCTCCCCTGGTGTGGCAGGGGATATTGAAACAAGCAGGTGGGAGCCACCACAGCTGTGTTAAGCAGAGCTTGGCTACAGGAAAGAGCTAGTAAGTTTTTAGCGCTCTGCCTGTGGAGTTACCTGTAGGATTCTAAAAATGAAGATGGATAACTTATGAGCTAGCCTTTAAAATTAAAATCAAAAATAAAGAGTAAGGGTCCCATCAAAATGAAGACAGCTGGTCTCAGTTCCAAATTTCCTAGGTCTCCTGCAGTGATACAGTTTCTAGGCCCCCAAAACAGCCTCTGGTTATGTATCAGAAGATTTTTGGAACAGGAAGTATTATTACCAGCTCTTCAGTACATACCTAGATATAATGAAGTACATCAGGTGTGGAACTTCAGCCTCAGCTCTGACTTTCCCGCAGTTTGCTGGTTTACAGACCACATAATGTTTTCTTAAGACGCTTCAATGTGGGAATGCATTTAAAATAGTGATTCAGAACATAAACCTGTTGGCTGCAATCATAAATGCATGCAAAAGACATTTTTGGGTTTTATTATTGCACCCCTAATGAACCAACAGAGAATGTATTCCCATATGAAACTGTGGGGTGTTTAATCTTGACAGTACCACCTGTATTATTACTATGGCTGTAGACCATTCTGTACATTTTTAGGGGTTGCACTTGGGCTCTAAGATCATGCATGCTGGTTGCTGAGAAGATGAACCTGCCCAAATTAAACCCTGCCTGTTTGGAAAGCTAAAACTGCTGGCAAGCAATGCTTCCATTGCAGGATCCTGCCTGTGTTTAGTAAGTGAGACACTGGAATGGTTGCTGTGCTCTTCTGTTCAGTATGTGATATCTAGAACCTGTTCCTCCTTTAGAGGTGAAGGCAGTGCAAGCTATGGGACTTACGAGTCACACAAATTGACCTAATAAAAATGAGAGATATCAGGGAGTGATCATACGAGTTCCCTTTCTTCTTTGAATGGGGCTACATGACAATAGCAACTGGGGTCTCTTTGAGCTGATGAGCAGGTTCATTAAATCCTTGGGACTCTTTACAAAAGACGGTCACCCTAAAACTGACTTGTCGCAGTCCATCCAGATAATGCTGTATAAGGCTTTGTGGTCTACCTCAAAAATCACTTCACATATGTGACAGCATTGTCAGGATGAGATGATCTGATTGCTGGTGGTCCTCAGCACAACTGGAGGTGTTGCTGCTCGATGGGGTTACCTGCTTTAGAGCTGGACTTCAGGCTTACTGCAAAAATGGGAGCTGGAAAAGAAAAGGCTCTAAAAAGCTTTTCAGAAGCTGAATGAGTGTTATCTTGACAAAGCTTTTTCTAATGATTACTTTGCTCCAGCATTGTCTACAGCAAGGCTCTGCCCCTTATTTAAGGGTTAGCAGCACTTCTGCATGTCACAGTGATGGTGATACTGCATCTAGGAGATGAGTTCCTGATGTAGTGAACAGTGTTAGTGCTCTCGCCTGGTGTTGCTAGTGGAAGCTCTGCTGGTATGTCTGGGCCCTTAGAAAACAAACACACACAAAAAGCCCTCACAAAAACAACAAACCAACCAACACCCCCTGCCCCCCCATCCACACTCCTTCAAAACAACAATAAAAACCCAAACCAAAAAACACCAGAAACCAACAAAAACCCCCACAAACAAAAAAGCCCAACCAATCCCCCCCAAAAGAACACCAACCACACACAGAAAAGCACGCTCAAACAACAAAACAAAACACCAGCAAAAAACCCACTAACACCCTCTTTCCCAAAAAAACCCCCCCCATAAAGCAGGGTAAAATGTCCCTCCTTTTCTCACAAAAAGTGGGAGAAGGAGGATTAAAAGACATCCAGTCTCAAAAACTGTACTTTACTATGCCTATAAAAAAACCTCTCAGCTGTGCTTGGTCACTCGCTGTGGCTTCGTTAGCCGAGGTTCTTATTTCCTCCCTGTTTCATATCGGCATTGCAGGTCATCCATATGCTGAGTTGATCTGGGAGGTTAGTTTTCTAAGGTGAGCCTGTCATGACAGAATTGTTGCATGTATTTGCTTATTAACCAGTTCCATTCAGAAATGTGATCCAGAAAAATTTATAAGAGAAATAAAATGCAGTTTTAAAAAACAAGTGGGGGCTATGGGATAAGGTAACAATGGACTGATGATGGATTTTGACAGTATTGGTGAAGTCTCCATGTCCTCATGAGTGAGAATTCACCTGAAATCCCATTCAAGTCTTATGATCAGATGAACTCATCAGGCAAACAGATCTTGACTTCTTTGCGAGTTATATATTTACCTTATCAACCCTCACCTATACTCTGGTATGCATTAAATATTAGTTGTTTATTCAAGGTGATAAAGGACTCTGTGGATATCATAGTATGTCTTTACAAAAGCCTTAGGAAATTATGCAATACTCAGGAACTCCTTTTTGTGTCCCAGAGCAAGTCTCACAGTTACTGTGTGAATACCTTGAGGCTAATCTTTTGGGAGAGAGGCTTGGGGTAACGGGGCAGAGAGGAAGATGACAGCTACACTGATGTATCTGAACACATAGGTACCCTGGAAGTTTAGGTTTGGATTTCATGGCTATCAGAACAAGTTATAGTTACGTTCTCAAATAAAACCAACCAACAAAACCCCATGCAAACAAAAGAACAAACCAACAACAAAACACACACCACCACCACAAAAAAAAAAAAAACCCAAACACCTAACCAAAGCAAACAACCCAAGAACCTGATGTTCTTGTTCTCAGTCATGTGAGAACTACAACCAGATCAGATAAAATTCATGCTTAGTAGAATGGAACTTGATTAGTTTTTTCTGCACTGAGTATTGGCTGTGAAAACAGTTAGGTGGCTGGGCTTTTTTGACTTTGAAATGTGTTATTATTGAAGCTGTATAAAAGCACAGGTTATAGCTTGTTCCTTTGGAGCCATTTAAAGAAACCACTGTAGCTGACTCAGAAAAACTTGTGAATTAGCCATGTTCTGATGTACCTGTTTCCTGTGTTCAGAACTTGATGAAGCATAAGATTGTCTTGTATATAACCAACAATATTGTGCTGACATGATCTTTTTGCTCTTTACTGTTTCTCAACATCTGTGAAGGGTTCCCTCTCAAGAAAAAGAAAGTTTTAGGGAAATGTTTATTTCCCTTTTAACTGAACCCACATCTGTCTGCTTAATAAATCCCTATGGAAATTACACGAGTCATGCAGGTAATCATAACTTCATCTCAAAGTAATCACTTCTGCCCTTGAAATACAAAATATATATCAAATTCCATTTCAGTGGAAAGAATGTAGTATGAAAGAAATGAAACTATTTCTGGGATGTAGATATAATTTTTGTCTTTCATCTCTTGAAGGCTTAGTGTGCATTTCTCCCCAGTTAAAAGGGGGTAGGGATGTGTGGAAATCATGTTACTTGATGGGACTTCTTGTGCAGATGACAAGTGGAACCTTTTTTTCTTATATTTTATCTTCAGAAATCATAGGTGGGACTTTATGCTAATGTTTCTGTATTGATGCATGTTTGGCAACAGGTGTAATGGTGTTGAAAAGCACTTGGTATGATTGAAAAGGGGGCTGTTGGGTCTAGAGTCCTCCCAACCTCAAAAACAACTATTGCAGATCTGGCTGTACCTTTATGGTGTAGTTTTATTATTTCACATATAGGATCATGAATTACTGGCAACAGGGAAGGGATAAAAAAGCAAGGAAAGCATGTTAAGGTAGCTCTTAAATTCAGTATGATTTTTCTGTATGTTTATCAAATCTGTTCTGGAAAAATATATGTAAAAAGGATTAGTCAATATAATTTTTTTCCACCAAGTTCCTTCTCTGTAGGTCATGGGTGCAGTATCATGGAAAAATCACTCTAGTGAGATTGTAACATGTGGATTGTAGATTGTTTTTTAACACCTAAATATTGCACAACTATATATAATGTGTTTTGCATTGGAAGGCTGCAAAACTAATGCTCCATGTAGAAAAGAATGTGGGAAAAGAGGAGAAATAGAGCATCTTTATTCTTTTCTGTAATTTATTGGAAGTTAAGCAAAAGTTAGGAAAGCTGAGAACATTTTAAAGAGTATATGAATTGTATCATTTCACTGACATAACAGCTGTGAATAACTGCAAGTTATTCATGCTGTGGCGAATGATCACATCTCAGATGAGCTGACAGCAAGGCATGTGGTCTATTACTTGAATGGTTTTAACTGTCATCTGAAGACCTCAAGGTTCACTTAGGATTCTGATCAAAATGCATAATTTTATTAACTGCTATTAATTCAAGATCAATTAAGGTTCTTTAAAAGACATTGTAGTTGGTCTTATTTGTCTCGGCAGGAGTTTTTGTCTCCTTATAAAGACAGCTGGAGAGGGACTGATGAGTGATTGCATATGTGTATGTAAGGCTGTGCCTATATTTGTGTTGAGATCAGGAGAGTAGTTTTGAAACAAGTCTCAGTGGGCCCCACTTATGACACTCTGATCTTGCATCACAGAGCAATCTTGGAACACACTAATCGGCTTTAATTGAGAAAAAAAAGAAGAGACATTAAACAAGAAGCTGGGCTCCATCTTCTTACAGATTGCCAGTTCTTGGGATCAGACTAGTTCTACTGTGATCCCAAAATGTGTACATTGTGGGGACACAGGTCTCTGGCTCTAAGTGTTTAATTCCTGAAGACCTGCTCTTCATGTTGCATCATTGTCCAATGCAAATGGAGCCGAGGTTTCTCCTGAACAGGACCTAGATAAGAGCAAAATTTTTGCTTTTCAGTAGATGTCTTAATTACAGCAAACCCAGTAAAGAATAGTAGTCATAGTGGGGAAATAGGTTGTATTACAAATGCAGTTAAAGATATGTAGAGCAAATGTACATTGCAGTTCATCTTACAGTATTTGTGACAGTAAGCTGTGTTAAACACTAGCACATGCAATGGAAAACTTCCATCGTGGCCTATCAGCTTGAAGAAATAAAATTTTCAATAGGAAGAGAGCTCCTTGAAGTGGGTAATGCTTTGCTGAACCATCAAAGAGCATCACTAAAACACAGACAAGCAGGCAATCACAGATTATAAATAAATTAAACCAAACCTACCATTTTGTTTTCCTAAAGTAGCTATGGTTGGCCAACACAGAAGACTGATTCTCAGCATTGGTATACTTGCATAAATATAATTTAACAACTCATATAAGAAATACTTCTAAAGACTGTTGTTTTCAAGAATGCCAGTTGTGTGTGTAAGTTGTTGATGGGGAGGAATTTGTCATGTGTTCTGTTCATCTCAAATTGTGTGTGTGTATATATACATAAAGAAGATAAGAATGGAAACATAAATGACTAAATGCTTTAGCTAGAAAACATATGTTTTTATAGCCTCCACATACTCAGGTTAAATACCTGAATAAAATACACATGGAGAAAATGAGCTAAATGTCTTTCCAACCTATCAGAACAACTCTGCTTTTCAGTTGTGAAGCAGACTCTTGTGAGACTAGAACTTTTCCAGGTGATCAAGAAAGGAGTGTTGATAAATTTTGAGACAGGGCCTTCCCTCTAGCAAAGACATGAGGAACTGGAGGGCTTAGATTATAGGATTTTGTTGTTAGCGTTATAGGATTTTGTTGTTAGACATTCTATAGGCCTGTGGAAAATAAGCCCAAGTCTGTTATGTATTGTGGTGGCTGTCTCCAAATGGGGAGTGGCTGTCCATAATTTCTTCTTTTCTTGGGAAAGGCACTTGAGCTGCTAGCCTACCCTTTTCTAGGAAAAGCAGCAGAGCTTGGAGGTAATGCCTTCTTGAGGGATGCCTTGAGGGTCTCTCTCCTCCAATTGACTCTTGGACTTTTTATTCAGTGGAGTTTATTTTGGCTTGTGAAGGCTCAAGTGGCTGTTCAGTGATTCAATTGTGTGGTTCACTCTCCATGGCGATCCCAGGATTTACTTGTACTTGAAGTCTGGAGGGATTTTGGTGAGAGTGATGGATGTGGAGTGGGAGTCAGTGATGGATGTGGAGTGGGAGTCCTGACTTGACATCAGGATAACTCCTAACCTCTTCTAGCAGTGAGGAATAGCAGTGTGTCTGCTGCAGGGTGAACCACTGCAGTTCTCTCTTTCTCTCTTTCTCATGGTTAAATGTTCTTGAAGTTGCTAGGCTGTATTGGTTTTAAAGCTTTCTTGGCCTCTGATATTGACTTGCTTGCAAATTTGTTTCTCCAAACTGAATTTGCTTTCTGCAGTAACCTATAGCTTATTAACTATTCTGGAAAAAAACCCGCTATGTTTAAAGTCAGAAGATAACAGATTGTGAAATGGCAAGTTTACCTTAAGGATGCATGTGTGTTCTGGGATATTTTTCTGTAGGATCCTTGTAGGAAGCAGAGAACGTGTACTAGCTGGTTGCTCACCACAACTGTCAATGTAGTGTTTTGTCTACTTGGAGATGGAGGTTGAAGTCATGCCCCTGCTGAAGTCAGTGACTATTCTGACACCACTGAGCTAAATGGAGCCAGAACTTGGTCTGCTTTGTACGTGTGCTGCAGAGTTAGTCTTTGTTGAGACAACACTGTTTTATTGGAGAAAAAAGACAAAAGTCTTCAGTGCGAATAAGGACCTTGGGCTCCATACTGATCTCTATTTCTCTGCTGCTGTCAGCTTGGGTCCTCCTGTATTGAACTGGAAGCTGAATTTTATCCTTAGTGTGCTTCATGTAGCAGCGGTAGCTTTTTGCAGGTGTAAATACAAGCCCAGTGGTTGTTAAAGAAGTTAAAACCGGTTGCACACAAGATCCCAGTTGGAATCTGGGAGATAATTCTGGAACTCTCGAGATACTGCTTTGTCACTCCTTGGCACGCGTGAAATGAACCTTTGTGAATGCCTTCGTGAAACACGTTGTCAGTTCTCAGTAAATAAGTAATACCATGCGATTTAACTGGAAAACCTCTTTTCTTAAATAGTGTGCACATGTTTTAAGAGCCTTTCATTGTTTGTACTTAGGCATCATATTTCAGGCTGGATGTGTTTTATAATGTTAGCTTAAAACAAATAAGCAGTGTAGTAAAAAGGTATCTGGGTGAGCTCAGTAAAATATGATGATACTGGTAGAAAAATGGTGATATTTAAATTTTTTTTTTCTTTTTTGATCACTGGATTTTTAAAATCATTATGCCCACATTAGTATTTTCAGCTTTTGAGCCTTAACAATAGGAGTATTTCTCTTTTCCTAGCTATAGAAAACAAAACCCAAACATCTGGCTGCCTAATGTTACCAAACACAATGACTTTCACATTATAAATTACTACTTCTAAAGGAAACAATGGAGAAAGATGGAAAGAGCTGATGTATAAAAGCTTTTAGTGGAAATGAATGAAATAAACAGCTATTCTGTCAACAGATCATTTAATTTGCTCAAATTAACTAATGTTCTGATAAGTGAGACTCAGTAAAAAACAGTTGTAAGAAAAGACATTCAAAGCATTACTGAAAGAAGCATAATAAGACAGCTGGAGTGAGCACTAATGGGCTTTAAAGGGGGTTTCAGCATGTTATCTGCCATATTCCGAAGTATTTCCCTGCTTAGAGTTTGAGTGATATTCTTGGCCACCTTGCCTGTTAATGTGAGCAACTTTATGGGTGTACTTTGTGCACACTTGTGGACTGTTGGATGTCAGTGAGAACAGAGTGTGTTAGGAGGGGAAATTGTTGCTTTTTGACAAAGCGATTCACTGTGAATGTCTACTGACAGAGCCACCTGGTATGATGACGTTGAATCACCAAGATTCTTGACAAGTACCCAGTTCCTAGTACTCCTAATTCAAACCATTACAGAACTCATTGATACAGCATATGTGTTTTCATTATGATACATACTTTTTGAATCGTAGAGTAATAAATGACCCTAGCACATGCATAAAGTATTCCTACGGGTCATTTCTTGTAGACCTAGAAAACAGTTGAGGTCAGCCACATGCATCGGTTGAAACTCTTCATGAATGACAAAGACAACATACATTGGTTTCAACTCACAGGAGCTTTGAAATGTGGTGACACTGCAGTATGTGGGAGATGTTCCATTTCATGTTGAAATCATACTGATGGTAGTTGAAATAGAATACGTTATAAATAATAGAGAATGAATAGCATCTGTTAACACTTTGGGAACTGTTGTAGGCCTTTTTTTGAGAGGTTGGAGGAGCTTCAATGGAACTAGAACAAAGCTATTGCTTCAGTTTGGTTATATGCGCATAGATGGATGAAGTGAAAAGTCTCAGATTTTGTATGACCACTTTGGGTCTAAAAACACATTCTGCCTCTTTTTGAGACATCTCATGGAGGTCCATACATTCACAGATGGGCACTTGTCAAGTAGTGGAATGTATTTTTAATGCTAGCTTTCCAAAAGGGTTTAAAGGAGTCAAGTGCTCTGCTCCCACCAAAAGAATCAAGTGCCCTCCAAGTCATGCTCCCATTTTGGGGAGATCATGCAGATAAGTCTTTTGAATCAAGCATTTACATGAGGACTTGGTCTGTCGCTTAATTGTAAGAGATATCGAACAAGTGCTACTAGAAAGTCATGTTGCAAAGAGCATCTGTGTCCAAGAAAAGTATCTGTATTATAATGAGCTAAAATAAGCAAGAGAGCTAGAGTGAGTTTGTTTTTGTTTGTTTTCCTCTTTTCCGCTGTGCAATATGCTGCACTTATTCAGGAACTCACCTGGAATATGAGAGCTCAGAGTGTGTGCACTATGTTATACTGTAGACAACTTAGTCAAAATCTCAGTACAGACAGGATTCCTGACAGAGGGTATTCCAATGTGGCAGAGCTGCTTTTTGAGTAGATTTGCTAACTCTGAAGGTTTTGTAACCCCTAGATAACTTTTAAGGAGCATTTTCTAGCTAGCTGGCTATCTTCAAAGAGCTTCAGACTGTCACTGTGCCTGTTTGGTGCCGCCGCTCCTTTCTCTGAAGGAGATGCTTGTCTCTGAGGCTGCTCTGAGAGCTGACTGACAAGGTCAGGGAATGTGCCTTAGGACTGAAGTCTGCCATAGTGGTGCCATGGCACGCGCCGTCTTTGAGGAAGGGGAAGTGTAGATACATGTTTTAACAAATCCACATGCTGTGTGTGTGTTTTTGAAACTAAAAACTCACATAAAGGCAGGCAGCCCTGAAAATTGCTTTTCTTTCCAGCAGGCAGGATGCTATTGTGTGAAAATGAAATACTTTCTCTCCAATAATTTGGAAGAGTACCAAGTAAGTATCTCAATACAAGTCAAAAAGCAAGTAAGAGAGAGATTAGCATTTGTAGGTATTTTAGAACGTTATTTTGATTTATGTTTGTTGTGAAGCAAAATTTTCATTGCTTGTAGATAAATAGTGATATATTGGCATGGTAGATGTAAGCATCTCAAAGGTGGTTAAGTTACAAATGTTATTCCGACTGTTTGAAACTTAAACTGCAGTTCTCACCTAGTCAGCAGAGCGTGTTTGTTCACCAATATGTAAGTTTTGAACAGCTCCGTGGCACTGGGGAGGAGGAGAGGAACATTCTTTCCACATCTCCCATCTGGTGTCTTTAGCAAAGAATTTTCACTGTGAACAGCAAAATCATAGAAGTACATAGCGTAATGAGCAGTCTACAAGAGAACTGAGAAACACAATCATTTACAGTTTAATGATCAGCTTCAAAGGAAAGTGAATCTAAATTTCAACAAATAACACTTGTAAATATCTGTTTATTTGTACTTAAATCAGCATTGAGGAATCCAAACAGAAGCCCCTTTTCCTAGGCATTGCACAATTTGAAGAGATTATAATGACTTTTGACCAGCATCCTGTAAGTAAGGAGAAGGGATGCAACATGCCGTAAGTATTTTGCAGCAGTGCTGGGAAAAAACTTCTCTTCAGACATGTTAATCATGGGATTATTGTGTTTCTGCGGTGCTCGAGTAATGGCTCTTGACAACATATGAGAAATTCTACTTTGCTTTCATGGGGTGTGTAGACTACTTCTTAAGTAGACGTAGCGCTCTCATGCTTAATTGTTTCATTATTTTCTATTTTTATGGTGTGCATTCAGCATCGTTGTTTTAATAACCTTTTTCAATTTGGCTCTCCTGGATTATAAATTGCAACATATAAAAACAAACACTTGAAAGTCAGGTCTGCCTTACTGAAATTCTTCTAAGCATGTGTGTTGGCACGTATACTCCTAACAACTGTGCAAGTGTCCCACAAATGCCAAATAAAACAACACAAGAGAAAACAGATTGTTAAGCTAAACTACACTAAAATACCAAAGGTAAAACAGTCCTTCTCCCTCTTCCTTGGTTTGAAAATAAGTCAAAGGAGAGAACCAGATATCAGATCTTTTCAATTATGTTAGCTGGCTTTCTTGCAAAGTATGCATACATTTCTTAACGTTCAAGTTACCTATTTTTCACATCCCTGCATTTGGAAGGGTCACAGTTTGCACTGTGAAAATGCTGTGGGAATTTGTGTTTCTGGAAAATGTATGATAGTGCTTAATGAATATGCACTTGTGGACTCATAAACATTTTAGCATTTACAGGGCTTTGGATCCAGTCGTTGCAGAAATGGGCATATGAGAAACATTACTGTTGGTGACCTTGGTTCAGCCTTTTACATGTTTGTATTTTGTAAGCAAAAGTTGACTTTTAGTACTTCTGGTAATACTTGCATTCTTAAAATTAGGGATAAGCTCTTTGTATTCTGTAATCACCTATGCAAGGAGATGGCTGGCTGTTAACTCATGTTTTATGGCATGATAATGGGCTTTCTCCAGTAGGTTGAAAAATCAGCCTAGAAGCTGATATGCACAAATGTCTCAGGCAAAGGTTCTTGCTGTGATAACCTACAGCAGCGAAGTGCTATCTGCAATGTAAGTTTACAGCCATAGAGTATCAAATAAACAACTCTAGTCAAAGAATATAATCTAAACTAATGGATATAATTTTTTTCTGTTATTCAGGAATAGAAAAAAAAATAGTAATGCATGTTCCATAGATCACAGTGGGTTTTGTTGTTTACCAGGAAGTGGAGCTCTAAGGAGTCGTTCTTGCTTATATCCTGTGACCAGGGAGCACGCTGATGCTGTGTTGTCTTTCCTCTAGAAAGTACTTTTTTTTTTTTTTTTTTTTTTAAAATCAGTTGCTGGATACGCCGTATGATGGTCATGAGATATATAGAAGGACAAACATGTGGTCTGTCTTGGGTAGCCTTTCTGCTTTCCCTCTCCTGCCCCCATGTTACTTTTACCCAATACACCCCTTCTTCCCTCCAGGTTTCTCCTTTAGTCCCTTTCTCCCCTCCTTTCAGTGACCCAGGCTGTCTTCAGCTCCAGAGTAGAAACCTGCCCACTTACCTTTTGATTTCTGTCCTTTCCTTCAAATTGGGCATTGACTTTGCAGTGCGTTGCCCTGGCAGCTCCTTTTCTTGAGGTAACTGTACAATGTCTGTTGTGACGGGGCCCTAGCAGGAGCTGACTGTCATTACTGTACTTACAATAGTTAATAACATTTAAAAGTCAGGGTTCATGGACCGTTGAATTTTGCTGCTATAGAAGTTGGTTGTGAAACTTGCTGACCACAGTGGGATCTGGGTTATACTTGTTAGTGTGGGATCAATTGGAGAGAATTGTTCACTAGCAGTTACTGCTGCTGGTCTGAGGGAGGCATTGCTGTTGCTGTGGAGTCTTCTGGACATGCCCTGCTAGTGTTTATAAATGCTCTGGCGTGTTCCAGCAGCCATCTGGAGGCAAATGAAAATAAACTTCGATTAGGGCCTTTCAGACCATGTTGTAAAACAGTATGACTCCTTAGCCAAATCAAAAAATGTATGACCCATGTGAGTCAGCTCCCTTGAGACCAGGAATGTTACTTCTGTCAGATTTTTTCCATCCTCCTCCATCATTTTGAGGCTTTCGTCTCCTTTTTAAGCAATGGTCTTTCAAGCAGGAGTGAAATTACACCTGTCAGTAATGTGTGTTCTCATTGCGCCATCATTCTATCATTTTACAAAAACAATTATGTGGAGGCATGTCCTGCCATACAAACCAGCCAACACTCACTTTCTTTTGAGCTACGTTCAGTATCTTATTTTTCATTATCTGAGGTAAAAATGTCAGCCATATTGGAGGAGTGCATGCATGCCTGTGTAATTAGGTGCACAGTAGTGTCTAATCACTCTGCCAGTGCTTGAACATAAAACTAAATTTTTGCATCCGAATCTTTCCATGCCATCAGATGTGAATTTTGGGCACAAGCAAGACTACATTGTACTTGTCAGTCCCTGACTGTTCTAGGCTTGTTTTTTGCAGCTGTAACACTCGTAAGTGTTCTCCTTTTCAAGAGTGTGGGATGGAGAAACTGAAATATTTAGTCCTTTTTTTTTTTTATGTGATGGTGGGGGGGGGAGAGGGGTTGGGTTTGGTTTGGTTTGGGGTTTTTTTAGTTTGTTTTGGGTTTTTTTGGTTGTTTGGTTTTGGTGGCGTGTTGCTCCCCGCCCCCTCCCCTCCCCCCCATATATTCCAAGGTGCTGATTGCCTAGGAGCACTATATTATTTCTTTTTACTGGGTGACTTGAGAGATAGTAGTTGTGCACTTTACTAAATTTTTAACGTGCATCTATTTAATAGGAAAGGTTAGATTTATTCTGAAGCGTCTCTTTCAGAGCCACATCTTCAGTGCATTTGCATCTTTGACAGATTTCCATGTTTCACCTCCCTATGGTTTAAGGCATAAGTGACTTTTGAGTTGAAGGTTCACAGTTTGGCCTTCTAAGATACATATTTTCAGTAATGGAATTATTTTTAATCTGGGAAATACAAGCTAAGTGTAGAGCATT
>KL268565.1:0-26725 GCA_000699545.1 Podiceps cristatus
AAAAAAAAAATGCAGAACTCTTCCCAAATTTAATTATTGAGATGCTAGAGAAATTACCATCAGATACCAAAATCCCATGCATTAGACCCTCACTGCACTGGCAGAGAAGATCAAATTTGTTCATCCGACAGACGGTCTATGAGTCCTAAGGTGTGATGCTCACCTGTCTGGACACAAGGAGATGTAGAGCAGAATGAGAAGCACTGCTCCTACTACGGTTGCCAGCAGAGATCTCATCCAGGAGCTAAGCTGGCAGAAGTTACAGTACTGCACAATGGTGATCAGAATCGCGCAACACATAAACATGGTGTACTGCAACAGAGAGAGAGAGCGCAAGTTAGCTTCTTCTGGCTGACTGAGCCCTCCTGCACATAAATGCCAATGTAAATTAAAAAATGTGTGATAGGAAAGAGAAGGATCTAATCTCGTCTGTATTATATGCACAGTAAGTAATTCCTCACTGTCTGTATCAGGAGACAGCACTTGAAGATGGAGGTCTTCCCTTCAAAGAGCAAGAAAACTTTTAGCACAGGTAGTTGGTCACAATTTTCCCTAAGTGGATTTTTGTATTACTGCATTACACAACCATTATTTCAGTAACTTTCAATATCTTCAGCTTACCTTTGCAAAAAGCTCAGTGCCTCTTCTTATTAAAAAAAAAAGAAAAAAAAGAAAAAAAAGAAGAAAAAAGTGAACATTCATGGTCACCTCAGTGGCTGGGGTTAGACCCTGTCTGTTTTAAACTGAATGCCAAAATTCCACTGCATTGAAAATGTGGAATACATTCACCCTCAAAAACTTCACCCAACTGCCTACCTTTAAAAACACTTCTTAGAGGACACGATCATACTGGCCAGTAGCAGGTGAATTCAAATAAGAATCTGGTTTGATAACAAAAGGCAGGTATCAGTCATCATCATATCAACTGATGCTCGGCAACACCACCATTTGTGCCAATTTGAAAGGACAATTTTAGATTTTCTGTTCCAAATGCCCTACCTCAAAAAAATTTCCTTTTCCACATCTCTACTGGATAAAGAAAAATGAGAGCAGGATGGATATGTTGCCCACAATGTATTCATTTGCCTCAGACCTTACAGCCGTCAAAACTCTCAAGTTGATGCACAAATTTTAGTTTTATCAAGAATATTCATGACCATCCAAGCTAAAACAGAGACTCCACAACTGCATTACGGAGTTCCGTTTTTAGCTATATACTGCATTTTACAGTATCAAATGATCATTCTCTCTCATTCTAAATTTCCTTTACAGCTGAAGTGCAGAGACTGCAGATTAGCAATACTGTAGCATAACAAATAAGCATGTGATTCAGAAGTAGACACAGTGTATGGGAAAAAAAACCTTACATAATTTACCATTTTTAAACCACAAGCACAGTTGGTTTTTTAAGTGACTCAAAAATAGATAAAAGGAATTTCAGAAGTGTCCATAAAAACCTTGTAATTTAAACTTACTTTTTTCCCCCATTTCAGGTCTCCTAAAGTGGCAGAGCACTCGTTCTCACTCCAAGTGATGCCCCAGCATGAAGCCAGCCTATAGAGGGTCAGTGAGTGCTGTGTTTTACTATGGATGCATGGCTTTGGAAAGTTTTTTTTTTTTTCATTGCTGTTTTTGTTAATTTTGATTTTAATTATTTTATATCCAGGGAGGGTATAAAATGCTATGAATAAAAAAAAACTTTGCAAAACCATGTCATAGTAAAATATGACACTTACCTGACCCTCTATAGATTGACTCCATTTCCTAGAGATAGGCTCCAGTTCCATGATTGTTGATACACTGAGCGCAAGATGAGCTGGGACATCTCTTGGAGAGTGAGCCAACAACCCTGCGACTCTGGAGGACCTGCAAGAGGAAAGAAAGTGAAGTTCACTCGCAGTCCGGTGATGAACACCACCATCCTACTGCTGCTGCCTGAAGCACTTAGACTAACAACCTGATCTGAACAGGTTTTGAGAATACTCTAATAAAATGGAGAGATGATCAAGGATGGTGATGAATGGGATGATGTAACAGTCAATGGACAGCTTTGAGAGATTTGAAGGTTTTCAGCTCCCTTCAACGTGAGGAAAACATTCCTACAATTAGCTTACTAGCAGCCATGAGGGAGGGAGATCATCATTAAACTGAACAAAAAATGTACAGCTTACAAATAGCTAACTAAAGCTCACAAAAGGTAAAAGCTTCAGAATTATTTTAAACATGGGATGTGAAAGAATATCAAATACACTCTTCCGTGGCTGTAATAACCATGGAATATATGTTTAAATCGGGAGACCAAAAAACGTTGGGTCCACACGTTCCCATGCAAACAAACACTTCCCAACATCTGGGAATAAACTGTAATAGGAAGAGTGAATAGGATCTGGTCATTACCTACACCCAGGGCCCTGAAATAGCAAGAGATTTGTGAAACGGAATTCCCTGAAGATCCTGGAAAGGCATATCACACTCTGTGCTACCTAAGGGAAACTTGCAGAGAAACAAACTCTCATCTCTGGTTCTGGTCCATTTTATTCACACCGTTTTTAAGCACTGATTTTATGCTACAGTTAGCCTTTATTCTTCCCCCTCCTCAATGTTTAACCCCTTGTTTCCCCCTTCTGAATGTTTTTATTAAAGGAGACACTAAATCCCCTGTGGACCTGTCTGTGGCTGGGCTAAGTATGCCACTTTCTTTCCGTTCCCTTTCAGAAGACAGCTATGACATTCCTGTAACACTCCCGCAGCCCAGCAAGGTAATCATTTCTGCATACTGAGAACTCTCTCCTTTGACCTTCTCCATCTAATTCTGCAAAGAAAAAACATCCACTGCTAAGAGTGTTTCTGCTGTTGAGATTCACTAATGTGCATGCAAAGTTTTTAAGCATACACAGCATCTCCGACAACAAACTCAAACCAAAACCAAAACGAATGCAATGAAGAGCCTGAGATACAACACTTGCATTATCCAGAATAAACACCTGCAGAAGTGTTTAGTCTAAGGAAAAAAAAAAGTATGTACATAGGCAGGCATTTATAGGTATCCTTCTCCTCTTTTGTATGCGTGTTTTCAAATAAGCAAGTGACTGTATTTACATAACAAACTAGGCATTTCATCATACACAAAAGCCCTCTCCCTCTAAGGGATCTGGATCAAACAGATGTAAAGCACGAGGGAGGTGAAGGAAGACGGCAGGCAGGCAACAAGCTTTGCTAGATCCAAAACGTCAGATTATGAAACAGAGTTCGACAACTTACATGTATATTTGTTTCAAAATCAGAGGTGAAGTGTGAAAAAACTGCAAGAGCTGGGAGAGAAACCAGGATTGCACCAAAAAAATGTCGAGGCAGCCAGCCAGATATCACCTCCAGGAGACGCTTGGTGCAAGTCATCACCTCCTCCAGAAAGAACGCCATTCTGGAACAAATGAAATCACAGACCGAGGCATTAATTTCAGCGCATTACTTCATACGTCTAATTTACCTGTAATAACATAATTTAAATCCTTCGCTTGGACTGTGTGAGCAATCACAGCACATTACATGCTGTAGCACCTGTCGGTAATTTCAGGAAATCATTCACCTTTGCTGAAAGACAACCAGTTGTTTGCTCCGGCAAAGGGTGTGAGCAAAGGGGGGAGAGCAAGTGGGACAGTGGGCTTCGAGAAGACAAACTGAACCCCAAACTGCACTTCCTTGGAAGGTAAGCATATGAAAGACTTCTCTCCATTCATAAATATTCAGCCTTAAAGCAGGTGGGGAGAGGGGAAGCTTTTACAAGCTAAAAAAATGACTTAAAATAACACCAGAAACGTTTGAAAAGCAGGGCTGTATACCCTGCTAACAGATCAGTCACCCAGAGGCCGTGCAAATCCATGCTCTCTTACATTACCCTGCAATCGAAACCAGTTCTCCCAGTTACAACCACCCTGACAGAAGTTCCCGTCTGCAATCAGACTCCATTCCCTCTCATTAGGGAAGGGGAAGAAGAGTGTGGGCTGAGAGCTGGCACCCTCGGCAGGCAGCAGAGCCGGAGAAGGAGTTGCGATGAGCACCTCGGAGGCCAGCTGGCACGCTCCTCCGCTCGCCTGTTGGTATCTATCATAGCAACCCAGTTGGCTCCGCACAAGGCGTGCGGGAAGGAACGGTTCTTGCCTCAAGCTGCTGCTAAAATGGTGGCCCAAACCTATGAAGTGCTGAAGGAGCCAACTGGAAGAGCTCTGGAGAGCAGCTTCACAGAGATACTTCTTCAGTGAGAGCATTTCTAATTGTTAAAATGAATAAGCAAAGGTAAAAGGATGCTTAATGCTCAAGGACATCGCACAGAAAACTGGTTTTATCTACAGAAACAAATCCTTGGGATAACTTGCTTCCTCGAGAAGATTAGTCACCCAAGAAAAACTGCAACTGCTGTTCAAGTTTCTAATTATTTTTATGAAGCCGCAAAAAGGTACCCTAGTACAGTTAGCTTCGTTCAAAGCCCTTACATGTGGATGTGTGTAATTACCAGAATCGGTCTGGGCAGGTAATTCTGCTACCCCAACAGTGGACTACAGCAGAGACCAGAGGGCAAATAATTACTATGGTTTTGGATAGAGATGTTCAGAGCTAAAAGAGTATAAATACAACATACACTAAATATGAAATTCACAATCTCCAGAGTTATACAAAATACTCCATATTACCTATATCTTTTAAAGAAGAAAACCTATCTACTGATTTCTTAACACTGTTGTCTAAAATACACGGTAATATGCTGGATAAAAGCCTGATACAAAACAGGATAACTTTGAAATTCTTTACATGAATTTGACACTTACTCTACACCTTTAAATATATCTTGTTTATGAATGAGATTTTAATTCTCTGGTTTAGACTGCTGTGAATTTTGCAACCTCAAGCATTTTTTTGAAGCTGGGAATTATACATAGATGCATAGAATAAGATAAATTTGGGGTAACAGGCTGGAAGATGCTGTAATACATCAGGACCCCACGAGAGGGTGCTCACAGATTTGCGAGTTCCTAGTTTAATTGACTTCCATTTACACAAAAAATTATAGCTATATTCCATCATAGAAAAGAATTTCCAGCAAAGCACAGAAAATAAAAAATTGTATATAAAGCAAAATCATTTTTTTAAGAAAAGCACCATAGAGTCAGAATGGGGTTTTCTGAAGCGTTATATACTGTCCTATCTCAGTTGCCTCTAACACCAATGACAGAACTACGCCCATCTCAGCGGCAGCCAAATTAGCCCAGTATCGAGTACTTCGGAAAATGCCACCCAAGTTCAAGCCTCTAAAAATAAAGCTCGATTCTCCCAAAGGCTACCAATTAGGATTAGCATTTACATGGCTGAACTGTGCGAAAGGAAACCGAGTCGGGCTCCAAGGCAGCGCTCCCCTGGCCAAGCTCCCTGCCGCGCTCCGCCGGGAGCCGGGTGGGGAGCCAGGAGAAGCCAGGCTCTCCGAAGGCAGATCGGCGACACCTCTGCCCACGCTCTGCGTGATCTTCCACATCGCTCCCATGTAGGCTGGCACAGAAACCGGCTCCGTGGCACGCAAAGCGTGGCAGATACCCAGTGCAGCTCATGTCTCTCACCCCAACCCACACAACAGGGACTCCATGGTGCAGAAAGCTTCCTTTTTTTATTTTATTTTTTTTTCGCCAAGCCTCCATGCCAGGACAAATTCTTGTGGGAACTATAGCAACAAATCCATCAGCGAAACCGATCAGTTAATCCTGCAATGAGGACACTTCTTTATTTAGGCAGCTGTGCGTTTCAAAAAAGCTAGTGCAAATCCCAGGACAACACCTCATTTCTCATGATAACGTTTACCTTCTTGCACTGATTCCGCCCCCCCCTCCCCCCCGGTATTTATTGCAATGCTCTGCACTCTGGAATTAAAACGACTGAAATCTCATCCTTCATGAACCAGCAAAAGCCTGTGAATACAGCACAACCCTCCCATCACAGGAAATAAGAAGTGCATTAAATCCAGACAGCAATGAGAGCTGCAGACAGATTTAATGGCTGCAGGGCACTATCAGTAAATAATGCAGTGCCAGCGGGTAGCTCAACAGGGCTTAAATGCTAAAGCACCCGAGATGTTTACACAAGCTGGAGTTCAAATTAGTAACTTTGACATAAATGATTAATGGAGAATGGGGAATGTTACCATCATTTCTCTATTTACTGGCAGTTTAAAATCAATTCCCATAGTTCAAACCAAAAGCTTTTGGCATAGGAGCACTTTGGTGGGATATTAAATACCAAAGTCGCAGATGCTAGAAATAAATAAAGGCAAAGAGAAGACATTGCTTTCCCTTGCATCAATACCCGCTATGCCATGCTGTTAACAGAACCGGTTCATTAAGCTTCTAGTTGCAGAAAACAGTTTCTGTTGCTGGTCATTAGGAAGTTAAGGAGACCCAACCGGTTGGCCACAGGGTCTCAGCTGTGGACAGCCCACGAGTGTTTCTTCAGCGAGCCTGGGAAGGTGAAGCACCAGGCAAACGGCAGTTTTGCTTAGTCAGACAACAGCAGTTTTCCATTCTACTGTTTCAATGGTACTTGCTTTCTTCATCCAGAAGATTTATTCCCCCCCGCCTCCAGAAAGGTCCTTTTAAATTCATGAATCAACTTACCAAGTGCTCCCACCTCCCGCTCGTTTGAACAGGGCTGAAATACCCACTACTCTGCCCCCATCTCTTCACCTGGAAGTCTCACTGGAGGATGCTATCAATGCAACATGTTTTTAAACAAACTTATTTATAACAAGTTTTACTCAAGAACGAGAACTACATGTCAAAAGTATCTAGTTAACAAAAATCCTGTATTTAAGCTAAAACAGTGGGCAGATGTCTTTTCCCTGCAACCTAAGAATCCCAAGTTAAATCTCACACAGTTGTATGTTCAATGACAGCTCCCAAGGTATTTTTATAAAACAGCAGAACTTTAGGACCTCATATGCTTCAACTGAACTCATAAAAGTCAAAGTAGTCACAGTTCAAGTGGGCAGACGGACATACTTTGCATTACAGTTACAGAACAGGAGATGACATCTTCCACATGCTGACAAATGAAGCACCAATTTTTGCGTGCAGCTTTACACAATTAATTTTAGAGTGGCACTTGTGGTAACAGTGGGATCCTCATCTATAGATACTCCAATAATTTATTATCAGACACTTCAGAGGAATCAAAACATCCTTCTCCCTTGTAAACTTTGCTCCATGAGGACTTCTGCTCTTCTAGAACTTAAAAGTTTTAACTCGTTTCTCGCTGTACAGCCAGCAATAGCGCTCTCCTCTCCCACTCCTGCAGCTGGACTAAAGGTCTTAGCCCCGAGAGCTGCAGCGAGTACTTCCTAGACTGAGTCCTGGATTCAATTAAAAGTTAGACTGATTTAAACACAGGGTGTTTCGCATCACGATAATGAAAATACAATGAGAAACTTAGGCAAGAATTTTCTGGTCCTAAAATAATCCCCTTTCCTGAAATTCTGGGATAGTGCCCAGCATTGTAGTCCAATCTCCTCCCTTCAGATATCTCGGTGGTATTCTGTGATTGTCATTTGGGATGACATTTCTGCACAGGAAGCGCTGCACCGTGTCTGCGCATAGCGAGCGGTCAGAGTGAGCAGTCCTTGCCGTGAAGAGGATTTGAAGAGGAAA
Source organism: Podiceps cristatus (assembly GCA_000699545.1). Classification (NCBI taxonomy): domain Eukaryota; kingdom Metazoa; phylum Chordata; class Aves; order Podicipediformes; family Podicipedidae; genus Podiceps; species Podiceps cristatus. Next base: position 7,683 of record KL268565.1, read on the forward strand.
AAGATGATTTTATTATTTCTGCTCAAGGGAACTGTACAGAGGTGTGTGCCTTGGGATGTGGAGACCAGAGTGGCCCAAAAGCAAATTTCATGTTTTTACTCTAAAGTAAATACATATTATAAATTCAAAACAAAAACCCTCTCTAAGCCAAAACAGATACCTTTTCCTAGAAAAGTCCCCTCAAATACACCATTGCCATTACATTTAAACCTGAAAGCCTGCCAGAAAGCTTCTGAGATTTTTCATCTACAAAGACTGCTCGTTTTTGGTGTTTAACAAGAGGCTATTTTCAAGAAGATACCCTGGGTAAGATCTGCTCAGATCCAAGATGATCCCATTTTGTACTTTAAGAGAGTGACTGAAGTGCTACCTTAGATGTGATGATGAGAGTTAAGCCAAATACAAATTATATGTCATTAGTAAAGATTGCAAATGTGAGCCCACGGTAGCAAGTTCCAGAGAACCAATTACTTGTAACTGTGGAGTAAATATGGAGTGACTTGCAGACACACCCCTGCCACCAAACGGAAGGAGCAACGCATCTCTCACTTGTGCGACGCGGGCTCCAGCAGCCAGGGACACCTGGTGACCCGAGTCCTCCGTCCCTACTCCTCAGCTGCCCGTTTGACGGAGCGGGCAGGGAAGGGCAGCAGCCACTCATCCCATCCAGCAATTCTTGTTTCCCAAACTAACCAGGAGAAATTGTGGGGGTCTTGAGATTAATGGCCAGCTTGACTCCAGTGAATGCAGCAAGTGCTAGCAACTACCGGTCATCTGCACCCGTAGTAGCCGTGCAGGAATTGCAGTATTCCCTGCATGCCCAAACCTCCCGCGAGTGCCCCTGAGGATAAAGACAAGTCCTGCCTGACGCCAACACAGCGTTTATTGAAAATCTGTTATTACTACGCCAGGTGGGACTACGTGAGTTTTGATGGCTGGCTACAGGTGTTCTCCACAGTGTGAGATGTTTCGCAACCTGTTTTTCAAGTCAGAATTAAGCACAAAATAATGAATGATATTAAAAAAAATTATTTCTAAGACTTCGGAGTCATACTGAAACACTTGCTTCTTCAATTTCACTGGCTTTAAATGAGGCATCCAAGCCAGTTTAGAAAGTAAATCTTGGGCGTTAAGCCAAGATAGTCTCAAGAAATTATTAGAAATGTCAGTGGCAAAACCAAATAGTGTTAAGAAAACATTATAAAGCCATTTAAACTCACCTTGGTAATGGCCTGGCTCACTACCAGAGAGCATGGCTCTGAAGAACATAGTGCTGCAATGAAGCTAAACCTCTGTACAGCCATACACAGCTCATAAAGACAAAACCACCTTGCAAATTCTTGACTATATAGATAGCACATCGAAAACAGCAATTTTCCTTCTCCTTAAGAAACCCATAAACCATCAATTATAGAACAGGACTAAAATAAAACCTTACATACATACATATAAACATTTCTAAGATTATAGCAATAATTGTTACGAGTGTACAAAATAAGAAAAGGCAAATGCAACGTAGCATTGGAAAAACAAGTGGGAACAGTAATATGTTGAAAAATACTAAAATGGAGTAAAAATTCACCTGCAAGGTGAATATTTTCTCCAAACATATCTGGATAGCAAAAACTAGCTCTTCTGCAAAGCGGTGGTCGAGTTGTTCAGAGCTGAACAAATTCAAGGATACAACGCCATGGCCACCAGACCCAGACTACCTGCTCACTGCTGCCTTCCTACTCTCCTGCCTGCCGCGATGAAAGAGCTGACAAAAAAACCTTCCCCCCACAAGAGAGAGCACAGAAACTGTTCTGCAAAGGGGAAAACGCATTTCTGGTGCAAGAGAAAGGACGGAGCAACAGTTAATCCAGTTTAGGATGCACTAGAATGACACTCCTACCATCTCAACCACCTCCCAGTACAGTTCTTAACACTTTCTAAATGTCTAGATTTTCTAAAAACTCCGGAACTACAGTACTATTCCAGTTGCAACAAATACATCTGCTAAGAAATACTATCCTTAAAAGCGTCTCCGCTGTTCATAAATGACCTCTCTCTACTGCTAAATGCCAGCTTTCATGTAAACATGCTTGCATACACTTATATGCACCTTGCGTCAGTGACTAATTCAGGGTTTTTAGCATTTAGTACTAATTTAGTATTTTTGACTTTGACCCTGAAAAGCCAAAATAAGAGTGCAAACTGCAATCTCTTGTTTCTTGTGAAACAATAGCAGAATTGCTTCTAACTTGTAATTACAAAAGCATTTTAACTTACACATACCTGACAGATCTGCAGAACTACAAGGAAGGACACACGTTTCCACACACCACCCTTACAACATGCTCTCGTGTCAGAAGCGCGTGCGGTGAAAACGGGGGATGAGGAGAGCAGAATAAACTTACTCTCACAAGTACTGACAAACAAACAACTTATTATTAGGTCTAACATCTGGGTTAATAACAGGTTACACGTGGTATCTGTATAAATCAGGCAACACACCCAGGAGAGCATAAGCCTTACTGGATGTGTGTCGTCTTCTGCGCTAGAATGTGTTAGTGACTCCAGTGAACCTGGGGAAAACCCCGTGCTACGTAGGAACCGCACAGTAACCCCTCGGCGACCAGTTACAAATGTCGGGGTAAGGCCCACAGGTGTCCTAGAAGTCCAGAACAAACTTCCTGGGTGACTGGGTACAAATGGAGAATGAAGAGTCACTGTCAGATATCCGGTATCTGCATCGGCAGCCAAACCTCACCTCCAAGGGCACAGGAGAGGTTGCGGGGACTCGTTTAAGACCTCAGGGACGGGGGATTCTTCACTGCTGGCTGAGAAGAGGCAGCGTGGGGGCTGGCACTGCCGAGCGTCTCAAGCAGCAGCTGACTGTCACGCAGCCCAGGACTCAGGGGAAATGCTGAACTCCAATTATGTGTCAAACAGAGAAAGCACAAACTATTTGAATATTAAACCCATGAGACCTGAAATAGAGATCATTAAGAAAACTAATTCTGGACAGATGCAATGTGACTTTTGCAATTTCTTGGGTGTGGTTTTTTTTTTCGTTTGGTTGGGTTTCTTGGTGTGAGGTTTGGGGTTTTTTTTTGGGGGGGGGGAGGACTGCTCTTTGCATTTCTGTTATTTCAATTTTAACACCAGTGGTGTATTTTTATCTAGGAATTTAAAAGCAGGGTTTTTTGAAGGACAAACAGAAGTTTTCTGTTTGAATTCCCTCACTCTGATGGCCCTGTGAGGGGAGAAGATCTCCAGCTGCCTGTGGCGTCCCAAGGAACAATAAGCAGGGCCAGGCATGATGCGCAGATTCTGTTTCCTTAAGCGGCCTCTAACAGAGTCACCTTCCTCTCCTCCAGCTTCTGTAGCGAGACCCCTCTTCGCACAAGACCTGCTGCAAGATTCCTTGGCTTTACTAACACTGTTCTCCAAGTATTACAGACCGTCCAATTGAGTTCCTGGGACGGTGTCAAACAAAACGTTCCCCAGCCAGCCACCATTTCAGTTCTCACTGCTATTTCAAGGCTTTCTTACGCTTTATTTACCTAATGGAGATGACAAGGGACAGCACCTCTAGCAGGATGGCGATGATGAAGACCGCGACTGCTGCAGGTGGTGGAGGGGATGCGACCATCCCATGCTTCAGGAAACACGTGATAGAGAGTATGAGGAAGACTGTGGTGGAGAGGAACACGTCCAGGAGTGAGCTGAAGGTAGCACTGGCGAATGTCTTCACTGGAGCATTCCTTATGACCTGTGTGGATGAAAATGAAGAAATGCTGTTTTGTGGAATTCAACTGTACCATGAACAGCAGCTCACAGAAACAAAGGAATACAGAATTTTTTGCCACTTCATTAATCCAACGTAAGTACTGTTTTGAAACAAGAAACATAAGAGGTAGTTCAACGGCTATCACAGCTCCCTGCAAATAAGTCTGCGTTGAGAAAAACCACTGGCAGCACAGCCCCTGGGTCTGGGGTGATTTTTACAGAATATTATGGTACAGAAGTAAACCATAAGAAAATTGCCTATTTTATGCAAAGAAACATAAACCCCATAATTACTATCAGATAAAGCTGTAACAAGTTTTCTTTCAGGGTTTTTGTTTCAAATAATAACAGATTTTACACTAAGCCTTTAGCTCTGATGGTTCTTTAAGAAAACCCTCCAAACACCACTCTACAGAAACAGTTACTTGCCTGGGGCAGAGTTCACATCTCCCTTTTCAGACCAGATTAAAAGCAGCAATCGGGACACTATGTAATCTGAATTGATCGGAGCCCAGGACACCAAGTTCTGTTCTTCCGTAACCCCTTACCACACATTCCCACCCCATCTTGTCCTGGCCCCTGTGCTTGTGCAGCTGTGCTCTCTGCTACTTCGGCCAGTCCAGCTGAAGTCTCGATCGTGAGCTCCACATCCTGGCTTACTCCGATGAGCCCAGTCTTAAGAGTGTTTTTATCTGCCCAAGGGACCACAGAAAGCAAGTTCCAAAGAAAAACAAGCAGCATGTTACCAGTATCACTGTGAAGTAGCCCGGTTTGAGTACTCTGGTTTAATTTGGAAATTTCTTTTGCTCCTCAGAACACCATCTGCACTCAGCAATACTGGGAAATGAACTTGTTCCTCATTTGTACCTCTCTGCAACCTAATCAATTCAGCGAGCGTCACTTCAGTGCCAAAATTACCTTTTAATCTGAACTGTAGCAGAATCCTGTTAGCCCACACAGAAAGTCCCATAAATTGAATTAAGGAAAGCAGCAGTGTATCCTAAAGGGACAGTGTTAGGGATGCCCTAACAGTGTTACGTAGTGCCTTAATTTCCAAACAAGAACAGGCTAAGCAAGCACTAGGGAAGCGGAGCCGCTTACAGGGAGCGATCACAAATGGAGCATGCAGCTGGCACTGTGTAATTAGAGGCGAAGTCAGTGGTGTTGGAAGTTACTTTCAGCAACACTTTACTGCAAGGCAATTAAAGAACCAGCAGTGCTGACAAATCATTTCACTCTCTGAGCAAAGATTTGTTGTTGTTGTTGTATCGGACCAGTACCATGCTACTATTAAGGCTGTAACTGTTTTTTGCCCCAATGCTGCAGAGTTACTATTAGAGACTGAAGATTCCCCTTTCCCTGGCGGGGAGACCTAATTGTGGCCTTCCAGTACATAAAGGGGGCCTACAGGAAAGAGGGGGAGAATCTTTTCAGTAGGGACAATGGTGACAGGACAAGGGGTGATGGTTTTAAACTGAAACAGGGTAGGTTTAGATTAGATGTAAGGAAAAAATTCTTTACAATGAGGGTGGTGAGGCACTGGAACGGGTTGCCCAGAGAGGTGGTGGATGCCCCATCCCTGAAAACATTCAAGCCCAGGTTGGACGGGGCTCTGAGCAACCTGATCTGGGTAATGGTGTCCCTGCTCACTGCAGGGGGTTGGACTAGATGACCCCTATCGGTCCCTTCCAACCCAAAACATTCTATGATTCCAGGGAGGTTTACATAATAATTTTCAAATTAATAGCTTGCCACCAACAAAATGCACAGACCACATTCTCACTCCTTCTATGAATCTCCTACATATCCATATTAATAGGGCAACCTGTATATGCTTGACTGTCCCTGCTTTGCTTCTCGTTCCCATCTTTCCATTGGAAAGAACTTGATTTACTATTTTCCGTACAGTTTGTGCAAATTTTGCTGACTGGATCCTATGGGAAGTTTCTCCCCGTTGTTGCTACATGAGCTTTATTTGGAGAGATACCACTAGAACAGAGTGCTGCAGCATGAGTTCTGAGCTCCTGAACAAAGTGAACAAACCGAACTGCAATACAACTGTGCTTCCCTTTGTTAAAAAAAAAAAAAAAAGAAAAAAAAAAAAAAGGTTAACGTCTCATTTGTAAACACTGGAAAACAAGCAAATGTGACAATGCTGCCCAGAACGGAAAGCAGCAGATGAACAGAACGCAACAAGCAGCAGAAGCAGACATCCTACCTGCTCTCAGATGTAGGACATACTGGGAAGAAACAAAATCAACACCTACATTTATCACGATGCAATTCTGCCAGATGGATGACCCAAACTAATAGCTCAGCACTACTGGAAGGGAAAAGCCCGTTCCCCGTCCTGCTGCCAGACACTTGATCTTGCAGTGGCTCAGGCACTTGCCAACCTCTCTGTGAGCTGCTGGTTCAATACAGCAGAAAACAGACCCAGATGAAAAAAAGAAAAAGCCCCAAACAGAAAAACAAGACATGAATATTTTATGCCAGGCTATTAAAATGAACTGGCTCACAGCAGGGAAGCCTGATAAGCACCAGAGCCATCAGAAGGAGCAGGGAGGAGTAGGAACAAGGAGGGGAGAGCAATTGCCCTCTTTTGGCAGCAACTTTCCAGCTACTCGTGGAAGTGCAGCCTCAGTTAGTACTGACACCTAATGTGGCTATCTGTAAACTTACAACATATTGCTAGTTCATCCCAGCCAGCCACGAATACCTACTGACATGGAAAGCCTGCAATGTTTTTAGCGCCCCAAGGGGATTAAGGACTTTTTACGCTCAGTGAAGAATTCTGAAGAAAGCACCAAGTTCCTTACAATTTACTCACTGTTCCTTACAATTACGCAGTGTTTTGACCTGCCTGTTTCTGAATGCAGCACACTTACGGAACTTAGGACATTTGAGTTCAGAGTAGGTTTGGGTTCCAGAGGGATAACCATGAGGCTGTGACATGAGCAAGAATCAAATTCAAAGTTACCATTCTCAAAATTAGGATATTTGATGAGAACGCAAGTCCTTTACTTTCATCTTAGCATGGTTCTCTGGTTGCCTAAAGACTTAAAACATTAACTTGAAAATGGAGAAAAGGCAGGTGAGGAGGAATTAGTGTATCTTGGTGGACCATGAAAACGGTCCGCAGCCCAAACGTTGGACAAGACTCAGGGGATAGTGCAAGACAGGTAATCTGAAAGGAGACTTTTCGGAGGCAGCAATACCAAGTAGTAAATTACATTTGACATTTCAAGACCTTGTCATCAACTGCAATGAAATGTGTTAAAACCAACGACAGACAGTTGCTTAGAGAGATTACAGAAGGCAACCGATGCCAGGAGAAACGCACCTCTTCCTGATAGCTGGTCCTGTAGGCCATCTCCAAATCCTGATCCAAGAAGTTCAGGCTCAGCTTGTTAATAGGTGGTTTAAAGAAGTAGTCTTTCATGAGGCTAAAGAGAAAAGACGACATTAACATCAGTTTATTCAGCTGTAACTCTTTCAGAGCCCCCCGTCCTGTGGTTTCTGTTTCCAGGGACGCTGGCGCTTGGCTCTGACGTTCCTGTAGCTTTTCTTCACTCTGTCAAGGTACCCCCCCCTTATCCACACCACTCGCTCAGTCAAAGGAAATACTTTATAAAAAAAAAAGACACAGCAAATTTTTGTAGTTTCAGGAAGAGACTAACAAGTCCTTCCAGAAACGTAACAGCTATAACTGCAGATGACTACAGATAATTGTAATACAAACCAGCAAATAGTAAAGATTAATTACTGCTGCAGAGGCACAGCCCAAGGAGATGTGTGGCTGCAGGATATGTGTGTCTTAGGTGGAATTCTGTTGTTCAAAGCAAGCCAGGAATGACAAAGGTGACAAACTGTAGAAAAAAACCTGTTGTCCATTTTAGAAAACAGCACTTTCTTGTTATTTCAAAGAAACTAAAACAACTCATCAGTCAGTTGGAAATATTCCCTTAACAATCTGGGCCGCAGAGAAACAGAACCTGAGGAGATGGGTAGTTTACATTTATTTCTGAAACAGAAGATCCAAAATCACCAGAATCGTCAACGGCACTGACAATAAAACTAGCTCGCTAGGAGCAACAAGCCGGGAAGCAGCACCTACCAGAGGGTGTTTGTGCACCCCCTCACCTTATCTTCCGGTGCAGAAACACCCCCAAACAAACCCAAACATAAGAGGTCTCAATCATTAAAAAGTTGTTTCTATTCCTTACCCTTGAGCAAAACCAGAACATTTTTTGACTTTTACATTAGTTGTAAGAGGTTTATGAAAGAAATTTTCTAACGACATCTATGGTACTTGACCTGCAAACCTTTTCTCGCTGTAGTAGATGTCAAAGAGCTGAAAGGACTCGACTGAGAGAGCAGCGAGTGCTTGGTGCCCCCTGGTCGCAGAGCAAGGTCTCGCCTGCCCTTTATTGCTAGGTTAGCCCGTCACCCGCTCTTCTGTGCAGTCCTCACCCACGGCTGCAGAACACATGCTCCTGCTAGGAACCTCCCTTCATTTTCAAGCAATGGATTCCACTTGTTACTTACAGTGAACTAACTGGTTTTAAACAGCTGTAGAATCTGAAATGGGGCAGCTTCTTTCCAAGTGCTATTACCACCTCGAAAATTGTAGCACCGGAGCAACGAACAGAGTGGGCTATTTTCAAGTTGATAACTCTAAGCAAAAACCAGAGATGCACATGACATCAAATTCTAAGCAGATGAAGAAGCTGAAAGATCCTACAGAGCTAGTCTGTGCCTGAATTATTTTTTTTCAGGGGGGTTATTTTAGTTTTTTTCTTGTGTATTTTTTATGAACAACTGGCAAAGAGGGTTTTTGGAAGTACGAGCTCCTCAGCACAAGATGGCATGTGGGAAGCACTTTTTTCTTGAGGAGTAAGACCAATCAAACACAGAATTCCTAGACTGAAGCTCAAGAAGACAAAAGACTTCAACCATGAATACAGAAGATACTTTATAACCTTTAAACATTCTGGCCTTGGCCATGTTAAAAACATCAAGATACTCTGAAGGAATGACAGGACACATTCACTTGATTCCCCCTCCTCTCTTTCATTTTTCCTTGTCTTCCCTCCCTCACCTCTCTTAGATGCTTCTAAGAACACCTTATAATATGAATTTTGCAAGATTTTTTTCTTGTTTAGGTTTTTTTTGGGAGGGGGTAGGGGTGGTTTTTAAATTGTTTTGGTTTTGTGGGTTTTGTTTTGTTTTGGGGGGTTTTGGGGGATGTGTGGGTTTTTTGTTTGTGTTTTGGTTTTGTGTTTGGTTTTTTGTGTTTTGTGGCTTTTTGTTTTGTTTTGGGTTTTTTTGGGGGGGTTGGTTTTCAGTTTTGGTTTTGGGGTTTTTTTGGGGTTTTTGTGGGTTTGGGGTTTTCTTTGTTTGTTGTTGTTTTTGGGGTTTTTTGATGTTGTTGAACTCACTTCCTTCCTCCAGGGAAGCTCAACAGAGCATGGTGATGCTGTGCTGGAGCTGTGACGGGCTAAGGATGTAGGAAGAACAATCCAGTTTGCCAGCGCAGCACGAAACAGGTGGTGTAACACATGACACCAGGGCGAAGGCAGCATTTCTGGTGACAGCCAGCTGCACCGCGCCTCTCCAGCTCCGTGTCAACAGTCGTCTGTCTCAAAGAGGAAGATCCCAGTTTATTCAGCTAAACACAGTCAAGGACATAATCTGCTTCCCAGGAGGCGCTGTGCCTCCCCAGCACAAGCGATTTCTGTTTTCCCTGAATCCAGCAAGACTGGGAAGTGGGAGATGACAGAAACAAACTAATTGTAGCAGCATTTAAACAGAAAACTGACCCGAGGAGGGGCTGAAGGGCTGCAGAGCACCTAGCTGCTGGGGGGAGCTCCACATCTCCCTGCAACTCTGCTCCCTAAGTCTAAAGAGATCATTCATTAAGTACCGTCCTGATTAGTGCAGGAGTACTTGTTTCTTGTACTTCAAAAGGTTTATAACCTAAGAAACATGTAATTTTTCTGGGAAACAAAAATCTAAAAAGCAAGAATCCTTTGAGGGTATCTCCAATGAAATGAACTTTAAATATTAAATATTCTTAAAGGTCCTTTCCAACCAAGGGATTCTATGAGTCTATGATTTTGTACTCTTACACTACAGATTTCTTTTGAAATACACAGTAACACGCAGATTACTATGAACAAAGCATAGCATTTTTATAGTGGTTGTAATAAAGCCAGACTAAAAGCTCAAACTATACACTGTTTGCCGAATACATACAATCAAGTTGTAAGAAGATGCAAACTGATAACTTCTATGAAAAGAATTCTTGTGTAATGCAATACTACAGACATGCTGCAGTAACGCTGGCTTTATCCGAATCATTTTTAAAGACAAATGGAACTTTGCTGAGATACCAGCTCCAAGGTGAAATCTTGCCATGCAAAGACACCAACAGCCACTCACGAAACTCTCAGCCACACACCTAAACCCCAGAAAGGGGCTGAGAAATGAGAAATCTCACCAGTGCCCAGCATTTCCTAAAGGCTAGCCCTGGGCAGCTTCCTAACGCAGCATACAGGCTCCTGACCCTCCCTAGGACGTGTTGAACTCTCCCAGCTGTACAGGGGGCCTGCGTGTGCACCCTGTCACCGTATCCGGGCTGGGTACTTTCTGTTAACGCAAACGTGTATCACAGATCAGAACACCAGCATCACACACCACCGTGGAAACCCCTGCCCGGTGCTAAGGGAAACTCGCACGCTGCCGCTGCCGGGTTTGCCGTAACGTGCAGCCAAAGCAGCGGAACTCCAGTAGTGTTATTGTGAACGGGGTTCCATGTAAGATGACCAAGGGGGAATTTGGACTTCACCGCCCTCTCTGAGAAAACAAGTTTCCCAAACATCCTCAAAGATACCAGATTCGCCGAGACCAACAATATATTATGTTTTACAGTAGCGGGTCAAGAATGTTTTTAAAATAACTTATTACATATAACTTCACATTGAGAAATGTTAAAAAGGATTAATGTAAAATGGGAGGCTTAAAGCTTTTTGCATAGACCTAATTAATCAGAAGATTATTTTTGGAAAGTTATGTTTACATGAACTGAACTCAGCAGAGAAGTTTCCCTGGCAACAAGAGATGGCCCACTTAATATGGTAATGATGATATTTAATTGAGACCAAAAAAAAAGTTAGGTTTTGACTGATATCAAATCACGCTCTTACTTTTTCCGAATCAGAAAGAGTTATTAATTTTGTAAGTGGAGAAGGAAAGCACCAGGAACACGAGAGCTTGAGCTAGGCATCTTCAGCTGACCAACGGCATAAATCAAGCTATTTCTACAACTTAAAATTTACAGTTACATTTTAAACAAAAATCCAATTTGTTCTTGTCTATTTCTGTCAAAATTTGGACTTTCCCAATCTGTCTGTTGCCTAATACTTGAAAATATCAGCTAAACACCTATTCTTAGCCACTAAAGACAGACCACACACAAAGAGAAGGAGAGAGGGGAAAGAAAAAAAAAAAAAAAAAAAAAGGAACCTAAATTTTGACTGAAGTTGACCACAGGAGAAAGATAACCTGAAAAAAAACCTAGAGATGAGACTGGAAAGGGACTGGTGTCCCTCCCTGTCACTTCTCCTCGCTTTAGTCATGTTTTCAGTTAAGACGACAGTGTCCCTGTTCCAGGCAGCCTGGAGTCTATATAAGCATACAATTTCAAGGATATTTAGATAAAATACCCCTAATCTGAGTGGAAGCAGTGAAACAAAAATAAGAATAGTCATAAATAATAACAAATTCAAGTTATCTGTTTAGTTGCTCCAGTCAAGTCATTGCCATAATAAGGGAGATATGGTAGTGTGTTTACAAAAATCACTCACTACTGAACTACTCTGCCCAAAATAAGTTTTTTTGTTTGAAACAGAGAGAGAAGCTAATTTTACAAAATGCTGTAGGTAGGTAATGGGTCCATGAGAATTCACTCCTATTAATTCTGCTTCCAAGCTCAGTATGATTTCTAGGTATTAGTTAAATCATACAATGTTGTAAGATATTGTCATTTTGCTAGACAAAAACATGAGTTTTGCAGTTCAGATTTTATGTTACACTTTTAATTGCAGAGAAAGGTACAGACTACATGCATTAAGAGGACTTTCGAATGTAAAGATAAGAGTTCAACTTCATGACAACTCATTTAAAGACGACTCAACTGAAGAATAACTGTTCACAGAAATGATGAAAAACCTGGCTTTACATATTCCTGAGCAGAATGTTTCTGACATCAAGTTCCTGCTGTAGTTTAAGTGGAATATAGACTAAGATCAGAAAATATACAACACGTTATATGTTAACAATAATTACTGACGTTAGACAAAAAGCACCACAAATAAAGATTAAAGATACGGGACCCCTGTTACTGCCTTCTCACCTTTATACAAGTTTACACTGTACAGCTTGATATTCCTTACCTGTCTTCTTTAATCACATCCACAAAGTGAGCATCTGTCTTTTCTCTGATGTTTTTGAACCTCAAAGGAAGAAGAGCTGATTGATCCAGACTCACTCCACCCCATCTTCCTTTCTCTTGCAACATTTCGTAAAGCGAGGTTTGACTATTACTGAGCTTTTCTTCCTGTGGAGGACTCAAAAGTCCATTTTGAGTCTTTGGACTGTGCCCTCCTGGAGCCTGAATGATGGAAAGCAAAACATACATGGGGAACATTAGTGGCTGTAAAGTAGACAGAAGAGATTTCATGGAGCAAAAGCTGAAAGAAATTCTTCCCTCAACACACTGAGCTTTCTTCCATATCATGTCAAAGGCCTAACTCCACCTGCCTTGAAATCATTCGTATCTTCTGAAAGCACATGCCTATTCAGGTGTTGTCATCTTGCTTTTTGTGTACCAAGGTTCCAGGGAGCAGAAAACAAAGTACATTTTCACATATGCAACCACAAGCCCAAATTTCATTCACTCATCTTAAGGCCAAGATTCTTCTAAAAAGCTTTTTAAATGCCTACTTAAACTGTGCTATCTTTCCACAGGGCACAAGACAGCTTACTCTGCCAGCTCTTGCTGATCCTTCCACTGACCACTACAGCCCTGCTGCTTTCCCAGAGCTTCCTCCTTCCTCCTACCTGTGGGAACAGCCCTTTTGCACATCTCATCATTCTACAAAAAAATTTATCCAGCAAATTGAACTACGTTTTCTTCACTGACTAAGATATACTAGATCTTTCTGGTTCTGGTTTGCCTTTGTATTAACTAATACCGCATTTTTAAAATTTGACACCAGCTTACAACACAGCTTAGGTACACAGTATTATCAATTCCACTTTCATTCATTTGAGAACGAACCAAAAAATATTCTATTTTCATGGAACCTGAAGTTCCTTCTTTTACATTTTGTTTGACCTAGACTAATACTACTGAAGCAATTCCAAAAAAATTAGACAACTAAGTATGGTTGGAATGAAAATGAGCTGCAGTTAGTCAGGATCAATTTCAAATGCAAACATGTATCAAACTTAGCATATTTTAATGTTCATCTGTCCCCCTCCATGTCTTATCATTTATCCTGTATCATTAATCCTCATCTTGAAACCCACTCATGACAGAAGTTTCTTCATTTCTGCCTGTACAGCAGTCAGCACAGCAGTGACAAGCTCCTCCAGAAGACTATTCTTGGATGCCACCGCAGTGGCAGTGACCATAAATAAATACCATAAATATCACCACCACCCCAACCATGCACTGAAATATGTTACTTAGATTGCAAAATCAACTTAAAGAAATATCTGGTTTCTGGCTGCCCCTGCGAAATTCGTTCAACCTCCCCGTGTATCTATCCTGTAAAGCAAACGAGGCACGTGAACAGAGGCAGGCCTAACGCAAGGTGCAGACACCACCAGTGACGGGGGAAGAGTCAGAAAGCACTCGGGCTTGGCTCCCTATCACTGCCAAGACCTCGAGAGCTAAAGTCAGAACAAGGTGTGTTGGAAGGGTTCCCTGGAGCTACAGGAAAAGCAGGAGGGAGGTGGGCTGTGCTTCCCCTTCCTCCCGCCGGGAGGGACGCAGGATCCCCACCCTGCGGCTGCCCCGACGGAGGTGGGAGCCCCTGGAGCCACGCGCTGGGAGCCAGGAGGTGAAAGGATTCCCAGTCTAGTCCCTTCTACCGCTCACAACAGTTGTTTTGGTAGCTTGCAGGTGTTCACAGCACAGTGACAGCAGCTGACAAAGTAGAATAGGAAATTCAGTAGTTACCTTGGTGTGCTGCCAGTGTTTCGCTTGAGAACATAATCAACAGAAGAGAAAGGTGATTTCAGCAACACATATCTCGGCAAAAGCAGGCCAAAACCTCTTGGACCAGAGAGGCGCTTGTGTATGACAGAAGGGCACTCTCCTGGTAAGCCAGAGGCACAAGAACTTCTCACATAAAAGGTCACCAGTTTCTTTTCTACGAAAAAACATTCAGGAGCTTCAGAGCAAGTCCTCCTGCAACCATAACAGGTCACCAGGCCTGCCCAGAGGGAGCGTGGCTACCGAGCACCAGGCGTCCTGCAGCCAGCTATCTCTCTGCTGCCGAGATGAGTACCACCCCCCAGGGCAAACCAGCTGCTGGAAGTGAAAGGTCTTCTTTGTTTGGGGTTTTTTGGGGGGTTTTGTTGGGGTTTTGTTTGGTTGGGTTTTTTGTTTGCTTGTTTGTTTGTAATTTATGCTAAAGCTTATAATTGCTCGGAGCACTTCCCAGAACAACTTGAGGCCTTTTTAAAAAAAAAAAAAAAATAAAAAAAAGGTCATAGCTTATCTTTTTTATTTTTCCCTAGAAAGAATCTTTCTCCTTTTCCTCGCCCCTGTAGCAGATGTCGTTACTTGAAAAGCAGTAACTGAGAGAACACAATCTTTGCTATGAGCAGCTCAAATAAAAGATATGGACTCCTGTGCACTGTTTGCTTTCCCTGTCTGTTCTTCAAGTTCATCTGAAAAATGCAGCAAAAATTTCTGCTCTTTCAGAGAAGGTCAGCATGGACTCCTCTTGGCCTTTTCTCTTTAGCTCCTTGGCAAAGGCTCAAATCCCTAAGAAAATCCTTCCCTTCAGTCAGCTCAAGGTTTTCCTGTGCTGTTTCCACTCTGTTACTTAACAGGAGGGGATTAGAGTGTGAAACTTCTTGTGTGTAAGGAGAAAAATCCCTATTTATTAAATGTTGCTAGCTCTAATGTTGCTGTGGTTTCTGATGGCAACAGGCTGTACAGGTTTTTTTGAGCGCTCAGAGGTCTGATGCACCACACGACAGTTTCCGCTCATCGAGAGACAGGGAGGCTCCAGAGGCTGCAGGGACCCACAAAGGTCCAAGGACCTGGTTAACATCATTAACGTTCCCTAAAGACAGGGGACATGAGTGCTCCAGGGTCAGGCACAGCGACATGGCATGGGATGGGAACAGTGTCCAGAGGTGGGCAGAGGAAGCTTGTGGCTGTTCTTTCCAAGAAAGCTGAGACTGCAAAGAAGATTTGGAAATCAAATCTTCAGCAATTTCATGCATGTAGCTTCTGTCCTTTAAGCTAAACAGTGTCCTTAAGTTAAACAGGCATCCCAGACTTACTGGATAGCCACTTAACTGCTCCACTTTTTGACTTGGCAATAACTAAACCAAATCAAAGAAGGACACGCGATTTGGTCTCCACTAGCACGTTTCTTCCAGCGGAATTGCAGACGTTGTACTCAGCACTGTACAGACCTGTTCTACGCAAGGTTAGATGACTTGCCGATTAACACACAGGAATCTAGTACAGCTGTAGTTGGAAAAAACTTAAATTCTGATGGAGACAAGATACGATGCTAGGCAGTTGGTAGCTATGGAAGATCTGCTCTTGCAGCCGGTTCCTGGAGATCCCTGGCACATGGGCAGAGGCAGCCTGGGGAAGAAGCATCTCATGCATACCACCTTGGCAGCCTGGGCAGACCTCCCACAATGTTTTCTGCCTCAAAGATCTCATGCTGTTTTGAGACCAGTACCTGCTGGCCACTCTGCTGTACCTTCCTTGGGGCTGAAGGGATTAATATTTTATTTTTTTCTTAGGCTGTTTCCTAGGAATCCTGGCACAGAACATGGTCTTCTGTGTTACGTGCCATTTCAGCCCAGTAAGGCAGTCCCTGCTTCTGAGCTTACAATTTAAGCGTATTAGACAACAGCTCAAATAGAGACAGAGAGCAGAGGGACACACAGTTAATGTAGTAGCTCATCGGTAGAGTAAGTGCTGGCAAGTTTTTCAGTTAGCTCTGTATGTGAGAAGAGCTGTAAAAACAGATGTGAAGAACAAGATGGCTATCTCTGAGCGTGTTTATAAAGTGATTCTCCCCAATGAGGGAAAGCTTTAAACTTATTTGAAAATACAACGATCAGGTGATGAGCACTGGTAGCCAGTCTGCATTTAGACAGAAGCTCAATATTCAGGAAGGAGTGAGAGGTGACAGGCAGAGCAGAGAGGCTATGAAGGCCACGAACAAGATGACAAGTAGGCAATGTCTGGTATTGTAGAGGAAGTAGGTGGCTTCAGTGAGAATATTTAAGCAACAGGCAAGGAAAGCAGTCTTGGCAGCAGCATGCTGAATATGCAAGATGTTGTATTTGTCAGTCACAAAAAGGATGCAAACTGACTTAAAGGCTGTGAATTTCAGCTGCGCATGTGGACAGGAATGACTGTCTTAGAGCTACAATGCAGAAGACATTGGCAACACGTAGGTGTAACTTGTGGCTTGGAAAGCGTGGTAGCGCTGTTTGTGCCTCTTTCTTTGGGTAGCCTCAGCATAATTTAAAAAGTCCAAATTTTAGGTCTTTCTCAGCATCCAACTGGGCCCATAAAATTACTCATAATTTTGAAAATTTGAGGAGGGGGAGTTCAACTACATTTTAGAACAGAACTGCTCAAAATCAAAATGATGGACTTGGCAGTGATGGGTTAACGGCTGGACTCGATGATCTTAAGGGTCTTTTCCAACCTTGACAATTCTATGATTCTATGATTCTATGAAAATCAGTTCTGCTGCTTAAGAGCTTGAATAAAGGAACAGTAATGCAAAAATGAGAACGCTAACTGAAGCACAGAAATAAGGGAAAAGAAGGGAAGCGATAAGTACTTAAATTACCTTTGTACTGTTTTTATGCTCATCCTGACAACCATTTTGGATAGCTCCTTCGTCTATGCTGACATCGCAGTGGGGAGCAAGGGTGGTACTACATGAAGGGCAAGGCTGCAATGAGACAAAAAAAATTTAACCAGGAACATTCTGGTGTCCTCGTATTATGCAATTTATAATTAGGTCCACTTGAATAGTTGTGGCATGGTTAAAAGATAAACAAAGCTACAGAATGGGAAGCAGGGAGCAAAATTTGACTGGAACATAACACACCATTTCAAAAATAAATCACAGATTTTGTGTTTACTGAAGCTAAATCTAATCCAGGAAAGCTTTACTAGTGTAAGATCACAGATATACTGTAATCACTTCATACTAGCAAGGGATCTCTCCAAGAAGAACAAAATACTTTTTAGCGAGAGAATTGCAATTTTCTTGTTTAAAAACTGCCTGCAACAGGATCTGAATGACATTATGAGCGAAGAATTAGCACAAAATGCAGCAAAATTAAAAAAAAAAAAAAAAGCATGAAACACCATGATGCATCATGAACAGTACAGGGAAATGGAAAGCAACAAATCTGAAATACTTTTTCATATAGTGCTTTAAGAGAGCAGAGTGGAGCTCAGGCTCGTACAGTGTTAAAGTCAAACACCCAGTAAATGTCACAGGAAACAAGGCAAGCAAAACCATCAGGACTCAGAACAGTTGCAGGTTCTGCATTTTGGAAGCAACCTAAAATGGTGCAGTTCAGCTTCTAAAACAACCTAGCTCCTTAGAATGAAAATGTGATCTCTTTAAGGGGAATTAACCCCATCTCTTGCAAGTTCTTCATACTTTTCTCCATTCCTGGCAACATACAGGCGGGATCCTGCATCAGAGGGACCCTGTGTCTGGTGATCCCTGTCGGCAATTCCTCTGCTCTGGAGACGCTTTACTGTTACCAGGCTTGCTACAAGTCTGCTAATGGGTAGAGAGACACCAGCCATGGGGAACGGCATCCTGAATTCAGCACGCTACGTACTAAATAGTGGCAGGAGGTCCACTAAACAACTTGATAAATTTTCCAACAAGCAACTTGAGCCTTTTGTCCCATACTCAACACCCCACGTCCATTTTATCGGTTTATTCTGCCCTCAGGAGGGACTTGTTCAAGCCTCATGCTCGTGGTCCAAAACCATAACAACTTCTGCCTTCAGGTTCACTCCTGATTTCAGTGACCAATAAGTCTCTTCAGAACTGACTTTTCACCCCAAGCCCCTTTTCTATCTCTGGTGTCACACCTGAAATCGAATAATGCAGCATGTTTAATTTTCAGGTTGTTATGGTGTGGACATTTTTCTCAGCCCACTCATCCAGGGACTGCTGATCCACCTAATCACTCAACAATGACTCTCAAAGGCTTCCATGAAGATTCTGAGCCTTCTTAGCAGCCAGCAAACCATCATATCTGCTGTTCCTCAGGGGCACGGTCCGGGTTGGAGCACTGAAATTACTATGAGTGTCCTAAACTGGCATCAGATAAGCAATTTACAATCAGTTCTGAACCTGTACAGCCTGAACAAATACCAGCACACTTGAAGAAATTATGAAGTTGGCTCTCAAATGGCTTTGTTTAAAAATAATCTAGGACTAAATATCACGAATGCCTTGGCCACTTTGTGGAAGGCAGTATTAGATAGCTTTAAAAATGAATATAACAATGGGCTAACGAGCCTTCAATGCTCCTACAGCATTAGTAGATTTATTGATGGCAAAAGTCAGTTAATGGTAATAAAAACCAAATACTTCTAAAAAAAAATAAAGAAAATACTCCCTGTTTGATCTTGCCAATAAATCAGCAAGACCACCTCAGGCACTTGGCTCCTGGGGTTAAACCAGAAGACAAAAATCTCAGAGGAGTAGACTGACCTTTTGAGAAGTGGCGGAAGTCCATCTGACTTACCCCATGCGTTCAAGTCAACATCATTAACTCCGTTCTCTAGTGTAGATATTCACGCAAGCTCACCGCGTATGTGACCTCACCATGATGAATAATACATTAATGCACTTTCAGCAAACACCAAGACAAGCAAAAGTACTTGCTGTTTTCATACCAAGGGATGATTAAAACATTTTTACAACAGCTTATGACTCCCTGTCAAG
>KL268565.1:26756-37525 GCA_000699545.1 Podiceps cristatus
AGATATGACAGGGAAAATAAACTGATACCAAAAGCGCTTAAGCAGGTTATAGTGTTTTCATTCCAAAAAATCAGCTGCTATTATAGATGTACTTACAGTTTGTAGCCTCAAGTGTCACCATTTTAATTATGTACACACATTTTATTGATACCCATATTGCAACAAGGTTTGCAATTAAATGAACTACAGGTACACTGGAGGAGAGGAGGAAATACAATTCCTTTCATGGATCAATTATTGTTGCATTCTCCTTCCTGACTTTCCTTGACAGGTCTTGTCTGCTAGAACATCCATTGAAACCCAAAATGTGAAAGTCCAATATGCATCCAATATGGCCACTTATTCCCTTTAAAACAAAAATATTTCAACTTGCCTGTAATTTTGCCCCTCCTACTTAGTCTCTTTTGCAGAGCTGGAGTCATCTCCTCCTACACTGACACTGTTTACAGCTTTGTATTTAAAACAGTTGGCATGTAAGTCATGATTCTTTTGCAAATTATTGTCTCCAGACCCTACCAGCAAGCTGCAGGCTTTAACAAAAAAAAAAAAAACCAAAAACAAACAAAAACCACCAAAAAAACCCCAAAAAAACCCCACAACCCCTCTCCCAAAATACCCACAAACAAAACAAAACAAACAAAAAAAACCCAACAACAAAACCCACAACCCACAAACCTGTAAAATAGAAACCTGCTTCTTTTCAAAAATTGTGCATGATCTGTGATTAAATTGCTCAGTTGTTCTTCGTGTAGATTTTTAAATATACACACATACTTATTTTTTTAACACTGTAAGACCTACTCTAGCACAGCTGGCAAATTAAACATTCCTTGAAAGCTTGACTCAATCTTCTTGGTCCACAACCACTCCAGTAACAGGGTGGCTACCCAGCAGAGAGAAGGCTGGTGCACTACGCTCGGCAGCTGCCGTGGAGCCTGGAATACCCGGACCCAGCTGTGCTGTGAGAAGTAAGGCCGCTTTGCACTGCTATGCTGCAACTACAGTCACAGAATGTGTTTTTAAGTAAGTGCTCAGCATTGAGACGATTGCTTCATCGCTATGCTACACGCATCCTGACGTGGTTCGTGGCATGCATTATACGGATGCTTATCAGACCGCAGGGAAAGCTGAGTTTGGGGTCATTCAAAACTCACTCCATCAGCATCAGCGTATTTTGGGCAAGACAGGCACGCTATTTTTAAAGAGTTGTGAGGCCGCTTTGGAAATCACTGACCAGACCTGCAGTGCTCATGGCAATGAATAAAACCAGGTACCTACAAGCATAAACTCGATGAAGTAGCTTTAGCACAACGGTAGGCAGGGTATCCGAGAAGGCTGAAACTGAGCTGGCACTTGTCGTAGATCTCTTCTGAAGCAGCGTCTTTTCACTTCTTCACTTATTCAGATAGCCACATTTGTACTTTTGCCCTGTGCAGGCCATCATTTAGCATTTAAACAGCAATTAACACCTGGCTAAGACGGTCCCAGTGCAGAAAATCAGGGAGTAGGCAGTAAACAAAACATCGTGGGCCAGCGGCATGCCTCCACGTTGCACACTGGCTGTTTAGGAATAGCGGTGCATCCGTGTCTACCCCCCTGCAGCGTATGTCACCCCATGTTTTAAGAAACACATATCGGAGCTGAGCCTTAAGAAAAGATTTCATTTTGGACTTGAGTCATTTTACCACAAGTTAACACATAACCAATGTTATCAAATCCTACCTGCAGTCAGGCCAGTCTGGCCGTCGGCTGTAGTGTCATGGTCCTCCAGCAACAGCTCACTTTGCTGTCTGACATCAGCAAGGCACCCTCGCTTTCTCTCAGATCAGCACCCTTAGTTTTACTGCTTTAACCATTCTTCTCTCCCCTCTTCTCCAGGGACAGGGAGCTCAGTAATACTGCTCTACTTGGTACATCCTTTGTCCTTCACTACTTGAAATAAAGGAGTTCCTACCCCTTATTGTCACATTACCTCAGCATGGCCATGCCCATGCACAGACAGACTCATTTGTACAGACACCCACTGGCTGCTCCGAGGTGTATTTTCCCACCTCATTTGCTAGTACCTTCACTGAAAAAGACAAAAGAAAGCTGGAAAGCTGATGCCTGAGGGATGCCAAATATTTTTTTTCTTACATGGGAGAAGAAATAGGAAAGTATCACCAGCAACTTGGATGCAGTCAAACCACACACAGTGTGCATTTTGGGAAGGGATAGAGATGGCTGCAGCTACCTTCTGCAGTCAAACGGTGCTGGCTTGCTCTGTAAGGACCTCAGTTAACTTTGGACCTTATCTTTGGGCCAGCCTTCCAGCTGATCTCTCCTGTGATCCAGTGTTTTTACTCCAGAATTTAAAATCTGGCATGGAGGCAGGGTAAAGGTGCCCAACTCATGCTCTCCAAACCAGACGACAAACATACAAGCAGCAAAAATGAAAGTCATCCCGCCATCAACTCTGTCAGCTCAACCTCAAAGCTGTGTTGAAGACATCCTCTCAGGACTAAACACACTGAAGTCTAAGGACCATGACCTGCAGATGACCACCCACAGTCCTGACATTCGTGCCCAGCTCGGGCAACCCAGGACAAGGAACTCTCAGAACAAATGAAAGAGAATAGACATCTGTTGTTTGGGAAGCCTGTTCTGAGCTGAAAGATGGAGAGTAACAGCAAAGCTTCGAAGCAATACACATTGTTTCACAGATTTCCTTGTCAAGAGATCTTGTGAGAAGTGTGAACATAACAAAATGTCATCATTTCTCTAAGACGAATCCATACAAATCATTGCCCTCAGTTCTACATACAGGTTTCTAGACTAAGCCGATAAAACACAATCTCATAGCCTACCAGAGCATCTTCTCCCCCCATCAGACAATCCTGTTATCTTTTTTGTGGGGATGTCTGTTATACACCCATGGGAAAAGGTTCAAAGGTACATGATGTGCACGATAGAGGAATGGCAGAAGCTGAGTGCAGCAAAGTAGAAAATCACAGAAGTTACAGTAGCTGCTTAAAGCATATTCTTTATTCCCCCATAAAATAAAGACCATTGAAAAAGCAGCATTGACCTCTCAGTCCTGAAATATATATAGATAAAATATATTTATTTGAAAGCACCTCTAAAAAGCGTTCACCTTATTTCAGGTATTCCTGTCAATTGGCAAAGCATTTTATTTTGTAAATTTTTTGGTCCCTCAAACTATGTTTTGTGACTGTATGTATACACACACATATACATATATATACACAAATACAAGCCTGTAAGGTTTCTTCATCCGCACATCTCTCGCTGGTTCACACAGTTTGAGATCTATGCTGCTTGGGTTTGAAACAAGAACTCACCTTAGGTTTTTCCACATGTTTGAGAGTCTTTGTCAAGTCACTGGTGTTCTCAGCTGACGATGCTCCCTGGATCCTGGCTCCATCTCCGGACTCCAAGCCAGGAAGCAATGCTTGCGAACAGCTGCAGTGGGGCTCCTTCACCTTCTGACCAGAGATCAGGTAGGTCTTCAAACCTCCAGAAAAAAGAAAGGAACAGTCAGAACCACAGAAAGACAAAAATAACACTTCTTCAGACTTCTCAGATATGAAATACAGTAAGTATCAAAGCACTATCAAAGCTCAGGCACACAGAGACAACAGGAACCACCAGGAATATAAAGATGCTCTGCGTAAAGTGGTGGCAAGTAGGATCGGCCAACATCTGCTGTCCCAGGCACAAGAGACCAACACACAACAACAGCCAGGACTGACATGTACATTCTTTATGCCATTTTCACTCATGCACTTCTGAAAAAGAGCTAAAACCTTACGTATTCACTTCTGAGTTGTCATTTGAGCTCTCACATTAACTCTTTACTTCTGGAAAGGATTTACAGCCTATTTTTTTGCTCTCACATTAACTCTTTACTCTGGAAAGGATTTACAAGCCTATTTTTTCAGTGATATCTGTGTTAATATTCTACTGCTGAAAAATCAGCATGAATACTTGCTCCACTTGCACTCTCCATTCGTCAGAGAAATGTCGTGAAGATTGCTTGATGCTGGTAGCACGTTGAGAAAGGAAATGGCGCTTAAGTGCTAGAAATTCTGATGGGTTTTCATAGTTAGTGCAGACTTCACATTTTTAAAGAACAAAATCAATCTCTCTCCCTCACACGTACGCCCACACACACTCTCTGCAACTGTTGTATGAATTGAAGCATAATTGGAAAGCAGATCCGATATTAAAGGCCAGGCTGGTAAATACCACGCAGTATCAAGCTGAGCTGTATCAAAAACCTGTTTCCAAAAAAATCTGAAAAGATCTGAATTTTGTTTAGAATATCGCTTATTTGACTTCCTTGAAACTCTGGGTTATGGTGTTCTATGATGTTCTAGTTTATTTCTAGGCACAAAGATGAAGAGGGAGCTACTGATCACACTGCCTTCTGTATCCAAAGGAGTTAATTTTCTTGCCACACAGCGAGGAAGGGCACTGATGTGCTCTGAAAAGCGTGGAGGTCATCAGCTCACAGAACTGGAAAGCGCCCGTTATTATTCTGGTACCAGAGACGGTTGTCCCGTGTGATTCTGCAGCCGACCTCTCGCTCACGGGATGGCTGCGGGTTTTGTGTTCGGGTCAGCTGTGTGTGCCCCCTCCTTTCTGATACTTGTCACCCGGCTGCAGCCAGACACATGACTGTCACAGCCATCGACTGCACTCAGTTGTCCCCGTCCATAGGATGAAAGCTGGAAAAAGCCATGTCAAGTTGCAGCCCTTGGAAGAGGGCAGGTTTCTGTTCAATATGATAAGGTCATTCTCTCACAACCTTCTTCACAGACAGAAAATTATATTCTATAAACCTTTTTTTTTCATCTGTAATATCTAACACAGTACTTTGCCTATAACCTTTCCGATAAAAATAAGCTAGACACAATTTTGCAGTTTCTCTGTTTATTCCACCAGTAACTTAAGCTCCTGAACACTTCTACAACCAACGCAGAAACCTGCATTCCTATTGACCGTTTCAACCTCAGGCTTGAAAGCTGCTGGGAAAGTGATGGTGTTCACAGCCTCTCCAAGCTCCAGAGCACCCGCTCGCCTGCTTAAGATGTTACGCTATAGCCAATCTTTATTTTTATATTGCTTATAGTAGCGCTTGGATTTTATTTGGCAGTGCTGCTTAATAAAATCCTGAGCTGCTGCTGGCTTCCAGATGTAGGGCTGTCTCTTTAAAACTTATATTGATGGGGGTTGTCATTTAAGGAATTCACCACAATCAGCTTACAATTACATGTTTACTGTGGTAAAAGCTGGAGCATTCAGCTTACAACTCGTATTTTTAAGAGCTACCTTAAAGCACCAGGATTATTTTACCACTTCCATTATTCCCCTATTTTTTTTTTTCTAAACAAACATATTTTCTTTGTTTTTTTGTATTTCTGAAAAGGCACTTTTTAAGTCTTACTGTGCTGCACAGCATAAGTGTTTTGTCAAACTGTTGCATACAGTAAAATTATCTCCAGTTTGAGCTCCGCACCGAGGGAAAAGGGAAAAGGCTATGGTACGCCAGTAACTGAAAACATCTTTGGGAATGCAGAATCCACCCTCACCCCAACCTTAAGCTGCAGTGTGCTGCAGCTCCTCGGCCCCGCTCCACCCGCCTCCTTCCCACCCGGGACAAACCCACCAGCCCCCCAGCCGCTATCGCCACGTTTTGCATCCTGGGCTCCTTGCACCTGCTTCGTCCCACAGGCTTCAGCTGCAGGGTTGAAAGGTGGCTAAAATGGCTGGTCATTGGCACCAAAACCAAGAAAAAAAAAAAATCTTTTTATTACCTCCTCGTACTCCCCAGCCCCGCCACATCCACTGAACTAGAAGCATTACTCAAAATGGGCAACCTGAAATCAGACAAAGAGAGGCCAGTGTCCTGCAGAATCTCGGCACAGG
The DNA here is from genome assembly GCA_000699545.1 of Podiceps cristatus. Lineage (NCBI taxonomy): Eukaryota > Metazoa > Chordata > Aves > Podicipediformes > Podicipedidae > Podiceps > Podiceps cristatus. The sequence goes on from KL268565.1 coordinate 32,688, forward strand.
TTCAGCAAGCAGTCAGCAGGGCCCTCCTAGCGCGGAACGCAAGGCCCGGCTCTCAGGAGAGCGAATAAGGAAAAAAAGTTATTTTTGGAAAGTTTTGGAAAATTAGGAAGTGTAAAAATCCTTCATCTTTACAGAACTTTACTAACAATGCTTACCTAATACTTTGTTATTAACTCCTTATGATAGGAAAATTCGATTTGCTTTAGTATTCCTTGCAACTCTGTGACAACTTCACAAAGCAACTCCTACGTTCAGTCTGAAATATTTCAGTGTAAAAAAAGGGGTCATTAATTCAGTAGGACTGTATCGATGTACCTAAAATGTATTATACAAGAACAGTATTCTTTCTCTTTCTACATCTCCAGTGAATGAATACAATCAACACTGTCATTTTCCATACAAACGGTGTATGGAGTGAAAAACATTCACATCGCCATGCAGCACATTTAGATCAATTAGGTAACACAACAATATCAAATGAATAAGCCAACAGCGGAGGAGCTGCTATTTTAGCGGAAACCAGCGAGCACGGTGCAATTTTTGGTGTGTGTTGCTGCGCAACGATGTAACTCAAGATACAGCAGTGAAGAAAGTGCTACAAGGAGGTTACGCTGCACGTATAATGGCAGCGCTCACCCCTTCCTCCCCTCCTGCCGTTCTCAACCTTATAGTCACTTCCTTCCCCCAAATTTATTCCAAATAAATGCTGAAAAACAACACAACCTCAAACTGCCTGATACCAAATCTGTGCTCTGGCAGGCTTTATCCTGCAGCGCATTTCTGCTTTTTCCAGAGACGGCTCTTGGAAACCAAGATGGGGAATTGGCTACGACAACCCACCCCCCAACATACCAATTTAATGTATACAGTATTTTCTGCCCTGGGCAAAAAAATGAGCTACATCGTTTATCTTTGAGAAACACAAGCCATTTCCTTCACTTGTCTTCAAGTTCTGAAAACGTGTAAGCGTTATAAAGAGTAACAGCTCCTGCACACTGAGACAAAACGCTCATTTCTTGAATTCAACAATTCTGATATTGACATGGCAGTGTTTGTAAAGGGTATTTTTGTCAAAATAGTTAACAGATGAGATTGCCACAGAACTACAGTGTGTTTATTAGTCCTACTGTTGAATTTCAGAAGCATTAGGAAATTTCTGTACTTGGCTCCTTTCTTCAGTTACCTTCTCTTTTTATCAGTGGCATTTCTCTGAACTTATAAAAGCAGAAGACCACCCCAAACACTAAAAAATACTAACAACAATTGAAAAAAAAAATCACATGCGTGCCCTCACACAAATTATTTTCTGTATGGAGAAAAATAAACAAAAGTATAAATAAGGCTGTGTATAAACATCCCAGTCTTCAACCTGGTTTCCGTAGCGTGAGAAAACCCGGTTGTTGTGGAGCAGATGGGAAGTTCAGTAACGCGGGCAGGGGCAGGCAGGGACTGGGGCCCTCCGCCCACACCCTGCCCGCCCCCGCGTTGTACCGAGACGGGCCAGGCCGGAGCAACTGCCATCCTCAACTATAGCTGTGTCTGCAGAGAAAAACTGTCTCAGGTGACTTGTGGGAAGTCATTTACTGGGAAGGGAGAGAAAAAATGTTCTCCGCTTCAAGTCCTTAATTAAGTCATTAATTTCTTTTCCTTCAGTTCATTTATCCTTACGACTTCGGGACAGAAGTTGCGGTTGCGCCAGTCTAATCTGATTTCTACAGAAGCAGAGGGCATCCCTCCATGCATCTTAAAGAGAGGATGTCTTCTGCTACAGGAAATCTCAAGAGGCAGGGGATTGATACAAAAGTTGGTAAGCGACTCCTTGGTAAAGTAAGATTCAAGTTTCAATTTTTGATGCTTCACCTGCATGGAATCGAAACTTTTTAGCCATCAAGTGATAGCAGACAGAAAAATTACCTTCTGGCAAACAATGTGTCATACTTGTCACGCCTCTATCTAATGAGCTTCAAATGCTTTTGAAACCCTTTTCAGCACTGATTTTAAGAGAGACCAAAAAATGATGGCAACATTTCAGTCATGGTCTTACTGATTCATTTAATAAAAATATAATCCCACTTGTGCTATATATCCCTGTTCCTTCATGAATCACTTCACCTTTTTAGTTGCAGTATGGGGAAAGAGCATTTACCTAACAGGTGACCTTCCTTTTCAGAATAACTACAGCCCTCTGTCCTGCACGACTGGTAACACTCCTTGCATTCATGTAGTAAAATTCAAATTGTATTATTTATGCCCCTTTTACTAAACAGCCTTATATTAACAATTCTCCTTTATTATTTATCTTTCCATCATTTCCCTTAGTGTCTAAACACTTTAATCATTATTAAGCATAAATTTACAAAACTAATTGAGGTCCATTTTTACAGCCCTCTACTTCTGCAGCATTTTACCTCGCAAAATTGGAATTTGCATGAAAAGTGTTTCAGCACGAGAACCACAGTGACTGTCACTCCCACATGAGAGCAAGAATTATTTTCCAGCTGGAAAGTAATTTTAATCACCTGCTGCAGTCTGCCATGATGAACAATGTTAGCTATTATCTTTCAAAAATTTAATATTTCATTTTATATAACTCTGATACAAGTAGTGTTACAGTGAGGTCATAAAAAAAGCTTTGCAGTTCAGGACTAGCTCCTTTCTTTCTGAACTGATGGGTGGTAACTCACTTTTGGGTTATGTTCCTCTGTAATCAATCAGCTCTTGCTTACTCTTTTTAGAAATCCAATAAAAAGTTTTCACCATGCCTTTTAAATACATCATCTTTGCACTCTGCCAAAAATCTGGGAGTGAAAAATATTGGTTTTCAGACACTGTCATTCCAGTGAAAGGAAGCAGAGCCTACAGTTAGGTCTCCTCATACAATAAAATATGCTGCTAGAGAATTTCATTAGACTCTGACTTGCTCTGTAAAATAAATTATTAACTACGATTTCTGGAATGTAACGTGACAGGAAAATAATAGTAGAAAAAGTGACCAGAAATTTTATTCTTTATTCTTTAATTATTCTAATCACAGTCTCTTTTTGGCATCTCTCTCCTAACCTTTCGATGTTGTCTTTTTTTTTTTCCTTGTCAAAAATCAAATATTTTTTCAGGTACTAATCTAGCCTAACGTTTACGCAAGAAATAACAGAGAGCATACCATCATTCCAGGAGCTTAAGTACCCTTTGGGTCCAAGGTGTTGCTGAATCCAAAAATTATTTTCAATAGCAAACACTCTAGCTAATTCTTAAAATTCAATAGATGCCAAATCCGTATTTATGGGGACTATTTTCTCACTATATTAGACCCACTCTTGCACAGAGATTTCGTGCAAACCTCTTCCTCCCCCCCAGCACAGCGCTCTCCTCTACTGAACCTGGAACCAGTACTTTGCACCGCCACAAGAAACCTCACTCAGCACCAGCGAAGGCTGAGCATGGCCACCGGCCCCCGCAAGCCGCCCAGCGATACCCATCCTCGCTCGTGGTACGCGCAACTGCGCAAAGGATCAGCTGGCCACAATACGTAACTACAACATGGAATGCTGCTCAAAATACAGAAACGTTACAACTGAAGGACAGAAACTTTCACTTTGTATTTCACTAGAGAGCAAATCTGAAAACAGATGAACAGGGAATTTAGAATCCTTTTCTTAGACGCTGTAGCTCACGTAATACACATCAACTGAGGCATCTTCACAGACGTATCCAGTAACCAAGATGAACGTAGAGCCAAGAAATGCGCAACTTTAAATGTCAATAGGGGTCATTACTTTTATATAATATTTTTTCCCTATTCTGCAACCTTTGTTTGTTAGAAGATTGTTACACTGAAACAACTTCAGAAAGTTTTCCTCCTTGAAGCTTCTAATAATGTCATGATCAAAGTACTTGTGTACGCAGAAATGAAGAGAGAAGCAACAGCTCAGAGGATCGTCCTTACCTGGGCAACAGCATCTGGTAAATACAAACTGGATAGCCAAAGGGCTGCGATATCCCTGCAGAACATCATTCAGCCCACTGAATGGTCACAGTGGTGAGAGCAGAAATGCTCTGCTCTAGTGCTTATTCTACATTGCAAATCGACAAAGTTGCTCTGACTTTGAAGCTCAACTTCAGGCTTTTGCCTTTCAGAAATTCAGGCATGTAAAGACCTACAGGTACATTTTTTAATTTCAAGGAAGCAACTGCATTGTAAAAATGGAGAGAAAATCACAGTTGAGCATATCAGCAACTGGGAAAAAATAATGATAATTAAAAAAATTAATCCATTTCTGCTTAAATGCCTGAAGCAGCCCAGAACTCATGGGACTGTGCAGTCAGCACAAAGGCTGGGCAAAGAGGTCACTTAGAGGACAACTGCTTGCAGCACCTTCCTCCCCAAAGAGGCACGGGATCGAACATCTGCTTGCCCATGCTGAATATAGAAGGGTGCAGGGCTTCCAGGAAGAACCTTACAGGCTCCCCCCAAGGCATCAAGCCCAGGATGTAGAGTTAGTAGCCTGATCTTTAACTGCAAGAGGAGCGGTTTTTCCAGCAAGTTTACAAGATGCTCCAAGAGGACAAACAATTTCCTGACCCAGTCTGCCAGCTGTGCCAAGCAGGGTTCACCTGATTTCCTGAAGGAACTACCAGCAGTTGTGTTTAAAGGACAGGAGAGACAGCATCTGAGAAAGAGTGCTGTTCTCCCTCTCTCCTCAGGAGAGATCAGAGAGAAGGAAGGAGTACTTAACTTGATACTTTGTCTTTACGTTTAACCCTTACCCCAGCTGCAAGGCTGTAACAGCTCCCACCCCACCCAAGGTCAAGAAGTGGGCCCGGGTGAACCTCATGGGGTT